>JAFBJT010106950.1:102216-121431 GCA_016785325.1 Chascanopsetta lugubris | reverse complement strand
AAAATAATGTCACACTATACTACGAATACAAAAACAAAATGTCATGTTTAAAACGTGAAAGGAATAATCATTCCTTTTCTGTGGCGTCCGCCACACAACAAATGACAATGGTACTAAAATGTTCAGGTTTCCTCCGGCACATTAGACGCACTGTAATAAGACATATAAACATGGCATGGTGAAGCAGATATGGGGTTAAATGTGAAAACATTGCTCAACAAATAACAAACCATCTAAGGGAAGAGCTAGCTAACAAACTTACAGACTAACAATCGGCAAGCTAACATCGTGGCGATCAAGTGAAACAAGCTAGTCCACAAATAAACAACAAAGCGAGCATTCTTACAAACACTATGGATTCCAATTAAATGACTGACGTAAACAACAACAAACCGAAACTCATCCAGCAGTGCATATCTACTGATAATCAATAAATATACGCACGTTGACAAATATACATTCACTCATAAACTGCATCGAGCGGCCAGACGCTAAGAAGTCCGATTTCCGAGTTGCATTTGAATGCACCTTCAAAACGCGGATCCGCGATTCCAACACAAACATCGATCCTCGCCTGCGAAGCGACTGAAAGCGTCTTACCGGCGAACTCTCCGGTAATTTGTGGCTGTCGCCGGTTCACGGTGACACTGAGCAGCACCCGGGATCTGTGGGTAGTTTGTTTACTCGCCTGACACTTCCGGATCAGCGGGCCTCTCTCTACTGTGACGTCACGGGCTGTCTTTTGAACTGCCCGGCTAGAAAAAGAGTTACTGCCTGACGCTAACGCCTGATCAGAATGCGTGGTGGCGTTGTATTTTTTTGTATCTTAATATTTTAATTTGACATTGTATTTACAGTAACGGGGGGGGGGGGGGGGGGGGGGTATGTTGCTAGCTAACAAAGTAACAAACGGTTTGGTATTTAGCCTCTGCGAGCTGAATAACTGCCCGACAAGCTAGCAAACAAACTCACTATCAAGCGAGTGGACACGAGAACAGAACAAACACTAAAGCAAAACAAACTAACTTACAGCAAGTAGAGGAACAAAACAAATAATCGAACCAACAAGTGGACGAGTAAGATTTCAAAATGTATGAGGAAAATAGAAAAATGTAAAATAATGTCATAGTATGGTCAAACTATTTCATGATATACTACGGTCAAACGTGTCCTGTTATAGGTAAGTATGATGTGTCATAGTTCAGTTAGGCCGACAGTATTAATAGAATAGGCCTTAGATGTCACTTTCGTAAACATAGTAAAAAATCATAACTTAAAGGTGCAGTGTGTGATATTTTGGGCTTTTTTTCAGCTCTAAAAATATTTCTAAACAATGACATACTGACATTTTCATATATTTATTATCATCTGAATGTTTTATTTTACCCCATAACCCTTAAATCAGCCCTTTAATGTTTACATGGAGTGGCTCCTCTCCAAGGGGGCGGCCATGTTTTTACAGTAGTCAAAGTGGACGAACTAAACATCTTCTGAGTTTTAACAACAGCTGAAGTTGAGCACAGGTTTTCCTCATGCTCAGAAGAGTGAGGGTGAGCTGATGATGCAACATGACACTTCACCTCTAGAGGTCACCACATCTCACACACTGCACCTTTAAACTGCAGTTTTACCACAGGTAGAAGGAGGTTATTTCTTTTCTTACACAAAGTCCGTCTCGTCCCGGAGCTGCGACACAGGCTGAAACACCATGGCCCTGCGACGCATCCCCAGAAGGCAGGCGGAGTCGTCCGAGTTCGCAAACACTCGCCCTGCGGACAAGGACACTCGTTAGCCGTCACCAGACACCAGAAGGTCACGGGTCGATGAGAAGAACCGGGTCGAATGAATCCCACTCGTCATAATGGAGTGATGAACTTGGTTTTACCTCCTTTGTACGAGTCCTTGAGCATCCGTGTGATCCACTGCATCGCCTTGGCTGCCACTTTGGTGCCAAAGTTTCGATCGAATGGAGACGGTGCTCCCCCCTGTGGACACAGAGGGAATTGTTTTATACTTCAAGCTGTGACAAAGAAAACGATGGAAGCAAATGAACTAAAAACACCGTGCATTTGTTTACATCGCTGAATGAGGTTTTGTGAGGTCACTGTGACCTTCACCTTTGACCTTTGGCTGTAAAAATGAAATCACTTCATCATTTCATCTGAATCAACGTTTGCTCAACACTAGAGGAAGTTCGCCGGAGAACTTCTTGAACTATTGTCTTCACAATGTAAACAGAGACCTCAAACCTCCGACGACCTCAGCTCAGAGCTGTCAGTTCTTAGTGTGTTTCCTCGCGTGTGTCCCACCTGCTGCATGTGACCCAGGATGTTCTTCCTGCAGTCGAACACGCCCTGACCCTCCTCCGAGTACAGCTGGTAGATGAAATCTGTGGTGAAGTTCTCGTTGGAGTTCTCGTTCCTACAAGAGACGTCACAACGGTCAAAGCTTCAGTTCAGCTTGTGTCAGACTTGGAGAGCAGCTCCCGCGTCTGCGCTTTGGGTTCTCCGTCCTTCAGACGGTCGATTCCACCAGACTCCCGCCACTACGCCGCCCGAGGGCACAGGGCATGCCAGCACTGCCACCCGGTGGGCAGGAAGAGGAAGTGTGAGCCCTGTGGTGTGGCCCTCAGACTCAGTGGAGAGAAACTGTTTGAGCGAGTGGAACAGCGGAGGTGTTTGCAGGCGAAGCTTAAAGAAGCTGGATTGTATTTGTAAAACGTTTGCTTTGATGTCTACTATGATGTCACCTTTTCTATGTTTGATTTATTTTTTTAAATTCTGGGACTTCTAGAATGCAGTTTTGAAAATATGTAGAAAGAAAGTCATCTTTACAACTTGTGCTAACGTTTGTAACATTGAAAACAGTTCATTCAACATGTTTCTGTCATTTCGTAATAAACATTAAACATTTTCAAAAACAAATGAATGAATTTTCTGGACCCAAAATGTTACAGTTGGTCAAAGTGAAGTGAACAACAGTCTAGACATCTAGGTGAAGTTGTGCTAAAAAGATATCAATATAATCAATATATATTATATTGTATATATATATTATATATAATCAATATAAAGGCAACATCAAAGGTAAGCAAAAAACCCGGTTAGAGCTTTTATGGACGATCTCACAGAGACTGTAACATCTGAGATATAATCCACTCAACCATGTCTGAAAAGAGAATGACCCAGTGTGGATGTGGGGCAGACTCAGCATGACTGGCCCATGACTCACTCTAGTGGTGAAAAGGTGGTATGACAGCAGGACCTGCACTTTCTGAGTCTATGCTTCAAATCTCCAGTCAACAATAGAATTCATGTTTTCAGGTCAAACAAAATTTAAAAAAACGTAGACTGAGCCTCAGCACAGACACACAATGTCACAGTGACTTCATCTGTCCCATTTGCTCAGCGCTGCCCCCTGCTGGGAGCCTTACAGCCGCTGATGGTGCAGCGACTAAAATAGCCACAACACACGACCGAGATTAATGTCGGAGAGGTCGAATGGATGTCGAACATATTCCACATCCCAACGGTTTGGTCTTCAAAAAAAAAAAGGTCACTGGTTCAAATCCCACTCGGGCTCTGTTGCAGTGTCAATGGCCCTAACACTGAACCACCCCAAAAGGCCCTATGTGTACTAGTAGAAATACACAGAATACTGGGGGGGGGGGGGGGGGGGGAAATANNTATATATACACACATACATCTTAAACACACACACACACACATACACACACACAGCCTGCAGGCAAACAGTGTGTGGCAAGGTAACACCAAGGAAACAGCTGCAGCCTGAAGGTGTCATCCTCATCATCATCATCATCCTCATCATCATCATCATCATCCTCTTCATCATCATCATCATCATCATCCTCTTCATCAGAGGGAAGAGAGCACGGAGACTCACCTGAGGACTAAACCTCTCTGGATGCTGGTCTTCATCTTCTCCGTCAGATGTTCCACGTTGGCCTGAAATCAAAGAGTGTTAAAGCTGGAAGCTGCTGCACCTCCCGGCTCTGAGACAGGACGGCTGCACAGGCGGGTTCACACCACAAGAGGGCGCCAACACAACTTATATGAAGCACAGGGAGTCTGAGCTTCTCAACAACTTCAGTTCCAATCAATTTTATGTGCAGAATAAAAAATATGACTACGACTAAAAACAATGATTATTCATTATAATGAGTTATGATATATTAATTATATACAATATATATAAATAATACTACTTATACCAATAAAACAACCAAACAATAACATGTTACGTGTGGAGGTTTAAAGGTCTTTTTAAAGGGGACGTGTTGTGGCCCTTTAAGTGGCTCTGTTTGTTTATTTGTTTATAGTCTCAGAAACGCTTCGGTTTTTTTAAACAAATTTCTTTCTCAGGTGAAACACGAGGTCTTGCCTCTCCCCCTTCCCCCTCTTGAAACCTCACTATCTCCTGATTGGCTGATCAGTAGGCGATCCCAGATTGGCTGTAAATGTAAGCTAGTCCCGCCTTCTAAGCGAGCAGGTTTCACCCTCACAGGCGGCTCTGAGCCGACGGCCTCCACTGCAAAACATAAACAATGTGAGGAGAAGAAACCGAGTTCAAAACCTGAACATCAGAGTTCGTCTGGATCTGTTGGAGCTGAACGTCCTTTGAAGTCAACGATCACAGACATGATCACAGACAGAAATGAGAGCGCTGGGTTCAAATCCCGTCACAAACTGCCTTGTGTTGCAAAGCACGGGTTCTGCTGCTCCTGCTGAAGCGGCCGCCATCTTTGTTAATGGACTCAAACCTGCGTTTGGGTCATTTCATGCGGTTTGGACCAGTTTATTACCGATACTTCTACACCACACTGTAAAAAGTGAGGGAAACCACTATAGCTCCTTTAACTGAAGTGGAACAGGATCATTATGCGGATCAGAAGTGTCCGTCATTAAAGGACCGAACTGATCTGAGTCACATGACCAGTCACATGACCAGCTGGGAACTGCCGCTCTCCTGCCGTCCAATCAAAGGTTTAGGGAGTGACCTCTGACCTGAACGTCTCGGATATCGAAGGGCTCCTCGTAGATGTAGACGGTGTCGGCGCCGGCGGCCAGGCCGCCCACGGTTGCCAGGTAACCACAGTAACCCCCCATGGTCTCGATGATGAAGACCCGCCTCTTGGTGCCGCTGGCGGATTGTTTGATGCGGTCACATGTCTGCGTCACAGCGGAGGGAGAGTTCATACACACAACAACAACAACAACGACAACAACAACAACAACAAAACACACATGGAAACACACGACGCAGCAGAAGTGGAGCTGAAACACATCCAATAATATCCACAGATCTGTGATATTTGCTGTGTCATCGTTTCAGAGTAAAAGACAGAAGAAGAAGTGTGATCGGCTCCACTTCCACAGTCGACATGCAGTCAGGTGACCTGGAACCAGGTGGTGGCGAGCACACGACTGAAGGTGAGAGGGCGACTCACAACTGATGTTATAAAAAACACTCGTATGAAGAATACTTTGGATAACTATGGAAAAATGTTTCTTTGATTCTTTATTTTTTTAATTTACTGATTTTTTTTCATTTTCTAGTATTTCAATGTTTTTAATGGAATTTTTTCCAGCAGTTTAGTTGGAAAACATGTGATGTGATATAAAGACTAGAATACTGTGGCAAAATTAGAAATATTTATATTTTTTTCCAAATTGTTATCTTTTAAAATAACAAAACATTTCCAGCAATTTAGTCAAAAAATGTTAAAAAGAAAAATTCTTAATTTAATGAAAAATGAAAATACATTAGATTTTTAGAGAATAATTTTTTAAAAATTAATTCAAATAACATCCAATGAAATTATTGTTCTTTTGTAATCATATTTATATATTTGTTTTATATTCATATATATTATATGCTGTTGTCACTCTTGGAAAAGGGATGTTTAACTCAAACAACTTTCCCCTGGGTGAATAAATAAATAAATAAATCTATTGAAAGGAATGAAAGCAGCGTGAGGGCGGCGCCGCGGGACCTTACCTCCACGATGGCGTTGAGGGACGTGTCGGCGCCGATGCTGAGGTCGGTGCCGGGAACATTGTTACTAATGGTGGCAGGCAACATGCACATTGGGACGCAAAACTCCTCGTGGTCGGCTCGGGCCTCGTACAGCTGCAGCAGAGCCTCGAAGGCCTGATGGTGGCGGCC
The DNA here is from genome assembly GCA_016785325.1 of Chascanopsetta lugubris. NCBI lineage: Eukaryota > Metazoa > Chordata > Actinopteri > Pleuronectiformes > Bothidae > Chascanopsetta > Chascanopsetta lugubris. The sequence goes on along the minus strand of JAFBJT010106950.1, from coordinate 115,242 downwards.
GCAACATTGGGGTTAGACCACAAGGGGGAGCACTACACCTCCGACACCCTGTTACAATGTGACCTCGTGTAGGAAGGAAGTCGTGTTTTGTTTGTGTGTTTGTTTTTAAAGGCTCTGTCACCAGGCACAGCGGCTCCAGGGGGAGGTTAGCGAGGCAACCCTCCGTCGCTATGGCAACCAAAGTTACCATAGTTACCGGGTAAACTTTCTGATTTGATGCTACGTGAGTTAAGTCCAAATATATTGGACTTGGTCCAAATCAATCTATCGTTTCATCAGCTTTAAAGGTGCAGTCTGTAAGATTTTCTCTGTTCTGGAAAAGAATAAAACTGCGTATGTCGTTTTTATGAGCGTTCATATTTACATCAGGAGCAGGTCCTCTCCACTAGAGGGCGCCATGTTTTCTACAGAAGCCCAGAATGGACAACACCTGTGCAGAGTTTTACCACTAGATGGCACCAAATCCAGCAGACTGCACCTTTAAAACAAATGAATTGTTTATAGCTGGAGCATGTGCATGATTTTGCCTGCAGCGTGTGTGTGTGTGTGTGTGTGTATGTGAGTGTGTGTGTGTGTGTGTGTGTGTGTGTGTGTGTGTGTTGCTCCGTGGCTCTCTCCGGGTGACAGGGGCTTTGGCTTCCTGTTGACTGACAGGATAGATGGAATGGGGGTAGGGCGTGGGGGGGTGGGGGGTGGTTGGGGGGGCGCTGCCCCCTGTTCGACATGTGACGATGTTGTTGACGTGACGAGATAAAGGACTGAAGCAACGCTCCCTTATAAGGTCATTGATGGAGGGAGCCCTCGGCCGGGGTCGGTGATGGCGTCCCAACACGTGCAGCATGCAAAACAACAGGAGGAGGGAGCCCTCGGCCGGGGTCGGTGATGGCGTCCCAACACGTGCAGCATGCAAAACAACAGGAGGGGGGGGGGGGGAGGAGCTTAACGGGTCCCGGCACCTCCTCCGTTGAATCTATCGTTTACCAAACACAGGAGCACGCGCCAAAAACATGCCACAACACGTCACTGCATGCCGCCACACTTACCTGGGACCTCCCACTGAGCAGCTCGCCTCCAACAACAACAACAACAACAACAACAACAGCACCTCTGCCTCGAGCTGCAGCTCCAGGAACATTAAAGGTGCAGTACGCAGGATGCTTTTTGTTTTGTTTTTGTGAAAGCGCTATTAAAAGGTGGTTGAACACCTTTTCTTTCATGCTACAAACGGGACCAGGAAGTGGTCTCGGACTCCGCCCCTTGAAAGGAGGCGGAGCTACCTCGCCTCACCTCACCTCACCTCGCCAATGCATCTGCGTCACATCTCCAATCTTTAAAGATTTATATTGTGCAACATAAATTAGCAGCTATGCTAAATTCATTAGCATTACAGGGCATCATCGCCACCTGCTGTTAAGGAGTGTCAATAGACGGCACTCCGATGCATAAAAAAATCCTCTTCAAAATAAAAGCACAGCATTTTTTCAGTTCGCGGCCCTCTGACAACATGTCAGTGACCCACTTTTGGGTCCTGACCCACTTTTGGGTCCTGACCCACCGGTTGAGAATCTCTGTCTTTGTTCATGTGTGGATGCGAGCTGTCAATCAAGAGAGGTCCCACAATCTGACAGGCTGGGAGGCCTGTGTGTGTGTGTGAGTGTGTGTGTGTGTGTGTGTGTAAGGTCCGACCACACACACACACACACACGTGCAGTGACCCAGCCACACTTACATCAGTAATGGCGTTCAGAGCCGTGTCTGAGCCAATGCTGAGGTCAGAGCCCGGTATATTGTTGGAGACGGTGGCGGGAACCATAACCATGGGAACGCAGAACTCGCTATGTTTGTCCCGAGCGGAGGAGAGCTCCAGTAATCCCACGTAGGCCTGCAGCGGTGAGAGCCAGCAGCTCATTGGTTATCCACGAGGATGATGGGATGGAGACAAAAACCAGGGGCGGGGGGCAAACTGGTGGGAGGAGCTAATGATGGCGTCATTGTTATTTTGAAAAAACAGGAAGTTAGCATGCTAACACTTCCTGTTTGCTTGTCTGGGAAACATAAGTGATGTATGATGACGAAACGAAAAAAAGGTGTGGGAGGAGTTTGGTGTGTGGGAGAAGCCAAGAGGAGAGAGCCAGGCCAATCACAGCGGACGGTGAGACACAGACAGGAAGTAGAATCCAAAGACAGATACGGATGACGGGAGCCATAAAAAGGATTGTTTAAAGTTGCAGTGTGTAAGATCTCACTTCTGAAAATATTACAAAACAATGACATACTGACATTTTCATGAATCTATAATCACATAAATGTTTTATTTTCTACATCCCCCTTAAATGAGCCCTTTAATGTATATTTACATGAGGAGTGGCTCCTCTCTACGGGGGCGGCCATGTTTTTACAGCAGTAAAAGTGGACGCCCTAAACATCTTTAGAGTTTTAACAACAACAGAAGTGGAGCACAGGTTCTCCTCATGTTCAAAAGAGTGAGGGTGAGCTGATGATACAACACTTCACCTCTAGAGGTCACCACCTCTGACACACTGCACCTTTAAACAAATAAATATTTTTCAAACAATTTTTTTGAATATCAAATTGGGTAAATCAGTGAAAATCAAATGTATGGATCTGAAACACTGGATTGTACAGGTTATTTTTCAAAAATATGCAAATATTTTTTAAGGACAAATCGAAAGGATTGTCAGTTATTGTGATGTTAAAATATTCATTTAAAAAAAATCATCGTAACGGGACAGAAATGAAAGACGTACCTCGAACCCTCCGATGACGAGCAGCGCGTTGATGTTGTGGATCCTCATCTGCTCGGCGATTTTATCCAGATGTTTTCCGGGAAGAGTCCTGCAGCACGGAAACACAACAATCAACAACAACAACGCTTTCATTGACACCTTTAACATGTACACAACATGTCAACAACATGTAAACAACATGTCACTTGTTTACCTTTTGGTCCCGAGCAGCGACCCCCCCTGTCCGGTCCAACCACCCACGTCGCCCCATTTGATCTCTTTGATCTGACGAGAGAAAAGTCACAACCATCTCCTCTTTCTTCTTCATCTCATTCAGAGGCTTTTATTTTGACATCTCATGACAGGAAACAGGAAGGTGTTCCCGTGTTTACCATCAGAAAGTAGTTAAAATATTCATCTTGTACTTCTATAGTACTCTCCTGTAGTACTGCAGTACTCTTGTTATTCTGTAGTACTCTGCTGTAGTACTGCAGTACTCTTGTTATTCTGTAGTACTCTGCTGTAGTACTGCAGCACTCTTGTTACTCTGTAGTACTCTGCTGTAGTACTGCAGTACTCTTGTTATTCTGTAGTCCTCTGCTGTAGTACTGCAGTACTCTTGTTATTCTGTAGTACTCTGTTGTAGTACTGCAGTACTCTTGTTATTCTGTAGTACTCTGCTGTAGTACTGCAGTACTCTTGTTATTCTGTAGTACTCTGCTGTAGTACTGCAGTCCTCTTCACAGCACCAGAGCTCCATGGACAGGTGAGTCTCACCTGTCCTCTGTGAAATCCCTCGAACCCGTCGCTCACAGCGAACATCTTGTGACCCTCAGTGATTCCCACTCTGACGGCCGAGCGCACGGCGCCGTTCATCCCGGCCGCCGGGGCGCCCACGTTCAGCACCGCCACGTTAAAGGAGCTCTGAGAGGACACACACACACACACACGCACGCACGCACGCACGCACGCACGCACGCACGCACGCACACACACACACACACACGCACGCACACACACACACACGCAGGTCAAACCTAGCTAAACACACGAATGTCCACGTGTGCGCGGCCACAGGTTGTCTTATGACGTGTGATGATGTCAGCAACTTTTAGAGGAAGTGGAGACAAACCACAGCCAATCAGAGCGGAGCAACAGCATCAAAGACATGAACGTGATAAAATAAATAAATGTTTCCTCATTTATCTAACGAGAAAAAAAAGTGAAAATCTGTTCCGTCATATTTAAAGGTGCATCGGGGAACTTTCCAAAAAGTGTGTGATTTTGAACATTTCCTCATGTACCTTTAAATAATCAGCTGACTGAAAACGTGTCCTTTTTGTCAGGAACTAAACATTTTGAGAGACTAGAAATGTTAATAATAATAATAATAATAATAATAATAATAATAATAATAATAATAATAATAACAATAACAATAATAATAAAATAAATAAACAAACCAATTAAAATATATATCTAATAATAATAATAAGAATAATAAAAGAATAATAATAATAATAATAATAATAAAATAGATAAATGAATAAAAAAATAAAATAAAAGAATAATAAATATGTTGCCTCCACTGCCTCATCACACCCTCCTCGGCTCGTGGCCTCGGAGCAGGACGTCAGCAGCAGGCGGAGACTCCCTCTCATGCAAGAAGCCACATGCTGCGTCAACCAGCAGTGAACCAGCGGTTTATTTCTTTTACTTATCGAATTATTTTATTTCATTTCATTTTCATTTTCTTCTCCACTGAAAATCATCCCGACGAGCTGAGCAGCGAATGTTTCAGGAGAAAATGCAGCAAAGCCCCTTTTTAGTGCCGGTTCTGCTCAGTCTCAGCACCACCATGAAGATTCACTTCCTGTATGAGTTTCAAAATAAAAGCTATTTGGTGTTGACTGAAACCATGAATTTGTTCTAGCTGGAAGTTCCTTCATCCCTTACATACGTACAGTTTTAATCATCATTATTCAGATTCAGTCAACGAGAAAGACGACTTGAGGCTTTTACTTTGAAACTCAGACAGGAAGTGTTGTAAATATCAGTGATGGGGAGGTGTACGCGACAGATTAATGTGTGATGTGGCGTGAAGTGAGTGAACCTCAGGCAAACAGGCAGACTGCAGCGGCTCACCACTCACTCTAGTGGTAAAAAAATAGTATTACAAGGTGGCTGCTCTTTTCTAGTCCTCCATTGGTGCAGACACTAATTTGACTGTGAGGAAGTGTAAATGATAAAGACTAATCATGTAAATAATAAGTATGTTCATGGTGCGTTTTACTTCATAGAATGTATCATCACAAACACATTCTGGATGTGTGGCGCCCTCTAATGTTCGTGAACTACTTCTGCATAAGCATCAACAGCTCAACTAGTGCTTGTTTCATCATCAGCATCATCATCATCATCATCATCACACTCTTCATCACCCTCCTCCTCTGCATCAGAACAGACTCAGCCACAGAGAAACACACCGGCTGTTAGAGTCACAAAGAAAAGCCTGCGGGGCCGAACAGGAAGTACCTTCGATGCTAACACACAAATCTCTGAGTGGCTGCTGAGAAAGACAGATGGAGAATATTACATTTGAAATGAGTCGGACTGATTTGAGATCAAAGCTGTTTGACTGTGAGGAGGTTTCTTACGTGTGGGAGCTCAGAATCTGCTTTACGAGACGAGAGCAGCCTGTAGGTGGTCAGGTTGTTTTCAAAGCTCCTGCAAGAGACGACACACAACAAACATTCAGGAGGGTTAGGATTCGTATGATTATATTATTATTATCATTATTATTATTATTATTATTATTATTATTATTATTATTATTATTATTATTATTATTATTACTAGTATTATCATTCTTATTATTATTATTATTATTATTATTATTATTATTATTATTATTATTATTATTATTACTAGTATTATTATTATCGGTTTCAAAGGGAAGGGGAACTAGAAATAAAGACAATGCAAGATATGGTTACTATTATTATTATTATTATTATTATTATTATTGTTATTGTTATTTTTATCATGATGATGATGATGATGATGATTATTATTATTATTACTATTAGCATAATCATCATCATCATTTTTTTTATTGTCCCCTTATTGACTTTCTGTCCACAATATTCGTAATTTATGTCTTTTGTGTGCACGTGTGTGTGCGTACGTGCACGTGTGTGTGCGTACGTGCACGTGTGTGTGCGTACGTGCATGTGTGTGTGTGTGTGTGTATGTACCTCCCACGCAGTCGCACCGCCTCCTCAAACTTCTTCTCATCCATGGCCTTCTGGACTTCCTGTGTCTGAGGACGTGGAGAAAACCTTTGTCACTGATCCACACACACACACACACACACACACACACACACACACACACACACACACACACACGTTCTTACCATCTGTACACACTCCATGAGCGGCAGTCGAACAGCCTGGTTCCCGACCAGAGAGACGACACAGGCCGGGGTGGTGGCCGACGCCTCCAGTAGAGCGAGCACCGCCTCCACGCCCATACGACTGGCCTGCAGGGGTCAAAGGTCACCGGAGAGGGTGTGATTGACAGGTCAGCCAGTAAACAAGGCGTCGTGTGTTGGTTTGTTTGGAGGATCGTTTCACCTGCTGTTGATAAACGGTACTACATCGTGTGAACGTACCAGGATCCTGTCGAAGGCCGAGGGCGTCCCACCTCTCTGCACGTGACCCAAGATGGTGACTCTGGTGTCGAAGCCCAGGCAGCGGACCACCAGCTGACGGGAGAACACGGGAAAATCATGGGAATGAAGAAAAAAATTAAAGGTGCAGTCTGTAAGATTTCTGGCATTTTTGTCACTTCTAAAATATTACATATGTAATGTAACAATGACATACTGACAATTCCGTGAATGAATATCACCATCCCCCTTAAATGAGCCCCTTAATGTGTATTGACATGAGGAGTGGCTCCTCTCTACGGGGGCGGCCATGTTTTTTCGGCAGTAAAAGTGGACGTACTAAACATCTTTAGAGTTTGAACAACAACTGAAGTGGAGCTCAGGTTCTTCTCATGTTCAAAAGAGTGAGGGTGAGCTGATGATACAACACTTCACCTCTAGAGGTCAGCACATCTGACACACTGCACCTTTAATCTTTAATCTGAACAACAACATGAACAGGTGAGGGAGCGGCTTCAGGCCTGTTCTCCGTACTCACGTCCTTGATGTAGTCGGGGGTTATGGCCTTGTTGTGGGCGTCGATGGCTCCTTCAGCTACAATAATGATGTTCAGCCTTTTCTTATCCGCGCGGTTCTGGAGAAAACAACAAACAGGAAGTGTCGTTTGTTTTTGTTTTTTTTATTTAAACATGACAGAAAACACGTTGATCTGTGACGGAGGCGGAGCCTGGTGAGAACTCGGATCGAATCTTTAATCTTCGTGTGAACGAACAGACGTTCGACCACGAGAGACATTTACATGAAACTGGGGCGTGAACGACTCCTGCACCTCACAGGAGGTCACATGACGTCACAGGTCACATGACGTCACAGGACGTCACAGGTCACATGACGTCACAGGTCACATGACGTCACAGGACGTCACAGGTCACATGAACAAGCTTAATAAAATTTGATATTTAGCAGGTGACCAAATGAAAATTGTGGCGTCAAGGTCTCTGTATATATGTGTATATATATATATATATACGTATATATGATCTATTAGATTACAATGCCACCTATTGGCCTGGCGCATGTAGTACACGTAGATCGTGTACACAATTTAAAGAATAATAAAATAAAAATGAAAACTGAGACCAAAAAGCTTACTTTGTACCAGGCTTTAAACTTGTTTACTTCACCTCTAAAGTTGACTATTTTAACCTGGGAGTCTATGGGGATTGACTCGCTCTTGGAGCCAGCCTCAAGTGGCCACCCTGTGAACTGCATCTTCACTTTGGATTGTATCTATGTAACTGGTCAAGGATACCTCTTCATGCAGCTTAAATGTCGGCGTAAAAAATCAAATCAAATTAAAGGTAAATTGTGGGATTCCAGAAAAAGTCATCCTCCTGTGGACATGGCCTCAGACCCAGTCAGGATAACGGCAATACAGAGAGCGTCGCGTCTTCTGTTGCTCCTAATTGCCTCTCATCCAGTCACTTGTGTTTAATCTTCTCGTCAATACGTTCACACCTGTCACTGCCGAGTCTCTCACAGCTCCATGAGCATGCTCGTCTCCTTTGCTGGACACCTCGCTCTCCGTCTCGCATGACCACCGATTTAATTGACCGCCACTCCAAGAACAATAAAGAGACAGCATGTTCAAGGAGAGGCGGCTTTTATCAGACGTGCCTTTTTAGAATAAAGTTTTACGTGGAGATTTGCCTCTCAGACTTAATTAGCGTCTATACCCTTGCTCATTATTCCTTGTATTCCACTCCTCCGTTCCCTTTTGGCCTGTCTCACGCATTAGTGCCCCTGCCTCCCTGCTCCGCGCCTCCTCTCCCCCTCAGACCCTTGTCACTCAGCCAGACGCCTCCTAAGATAGCTGTGCTTCTGTGCAATGATTACTTAAGCTTCTACATCAATACAACCGAAACTGATTATGACAAATTAGCTCCCATTCTGGCCTCCAGTGAGCATTAAATCCAGCTCTGGAGTAGCTTTTTGTCTGCCGCGCTCGCTTTGTTTTGAAGAAGAGTGTCTGCCCTGTGCCATGAATACTTCAAGATGGGGTAGTGGCCATATTGGGCGATCTAGAGGGCGGCAGCTGCTCAGTCAGTAGAGACTCGGGCTTGAAATCGGAGGGTTGCCGGCTCAAGTCCCGGCCTGGAGCAAGTGTAGAGTGTGGATTGGTAGCTGGAGAAGTGCCAGCTCCTCCTCCTGAGCACTGCCGAGGAGCCTTTGAGCAAGGCGTCGAGCCCGTCCAACTACTCAGGGTGCCTGGTTATGGCAGCCGCCTCTCCATTAGTGTACACTGTGTATGGGTCTCGTTTTTGTGTTTCAGACGTCATGTAATAAATAACAGAACAAAGAATGTGATTTCCCCTTCATGGGACTAATGCAGGTTGTCTTCTTCTTTGTGAGTGCACGTCGCATGTTTCTTTTATGAAACCAATGCAATTCCTTTCAAGGTCTGAGCTGTATTCCATTTCTTATTGCACAGGCTTGAACTGTAAGCGAGGCCCGAATGGTTTTCATTCATTGGCGTTCAAGTGGACCTTGCAGAACATTCTTGTTGTGATTAAATTCAACTCAATCCATACACAGCTTTTACTTATTTGAAGATATATCTTTATATCTTTGGTCCAGGTTTGATCTGCCTTTTTATTTGCTTTTATCAAACTGTCATACAAAGCTGCTCAAACTTTGTATTGGTGGAAAAACTATGTCCATGCTTACATTTTTATGAATCTAAAATCTCCTACATTTTCCCCCCCATCACCCTTAAAGGTGCAGTGTGTAACATTTCAGTTATTTTTGTCTTTTCTAAAAATATTACAAAACAATTACATACTGACATTTTCATTCATTTATAATCACAGAAATGCTGTATTATTTTTCTTTAACCCTTAAATAAGCCCATTAATGTATGTTTACATTGAGGAGCGGGTCCTCCCTACGGGCGTTGCCATGTTTTTTTACAGTAGCTTAGAGCGACAACTGAGGGCTGCCATAGGTTCTCCTGCATGCTCGCTAGGGCGAGGTGATGGATGCAACCTTTCACAAGTCGCCGCCAAATCGTACACACTGCACCTTTAAGAATCAGGCATCAAGTAGTAAGCTAGCAGATATAAGCTCAACTGTGACTGTACTTCGCACATATTGTACGAGCAAGGTTAATTAGCCGGACGGTCCCGTAGCATTAGCGAGCGGAGGCTGGCGAGCGCGTGCCGAGGACTCGGGTGTCACCTTAAACAGATGGCAGAGGGATTGTGTTACATTAATGAAAGGTCTCTGCTTGACTTGAGGTATCTGTCTTCCTGACACTTCACGTCCCCGCTAAGGACTTATCAAAGTTCCCCCCGTCATTTTTATAGAAGTTTGGTGCCACCTCCGTTCGCCCAAGAGCGCTCATTTTTAACGTCCTCAAGGCCGGGTGAGCGAGCGCCGGCTGATTATAACACTTTAACCCCTCGGGGGTAGACGGCGGCGTGTCACGGGAGGACGGCTGCATTAACGCAGAATAACGCACACATGCTCATCTTCTTCACCCACGGCCACACGGGCAGAGAGGGAAAGTATCAACGACGACAAATGATGCAGTGCATCCTTTGGGCCGTACTGTACGATCATCGAAGGCACGGCGTGTCAGATTATGGTCCTTTTTTGTCACTTAATATTACAAATCAATTACATACTGACATTTTCATGAATTTATAATCACGTAAATGTTTCATTTTGATGATGGGCGAGGTTACAACGAGCCCATTGATGTATATTTAATGGGAGAGGGTCTTTTCCGTCGGGACCGCTGTGTCTTTACAGAAGTAAAAGTGCACCTAATAAACATGTTTGTGAGCTTGAATGACGGCTGAGGGGTGAGCTGATGGGTACAACATGCCACTTCACCTCTAGAGGTCACCAAATCTTACACACTGCACCTTTAACATATCTATAATTTACTTTTATTTGTCAATCACCCAAAATAGACGATTGAACACATGGCAGACTGAATTATATTTTGCAAATATACCAGAAAAAAAAGTATCAGGTTGAGCCTTGACAGTGTGCTTGATTATAGAGCCTGTGGCAGCTTTTACAGCTTCAAGTCTTTTCTTGTTTCCACTTCACCAGGATTTGGGGCTTTCGTGCCATTCTTCTGCGCAGAGCCTCTCAGATTTTGTCAGGTTGGTGCGGGGATTGTCGATGAATAGCCATTTCCACATGTCTCAAGAGACTGGGTTCAAGTTATGGATCTCGCTGTGCCACTCAGACACATTCACAGACACCCTTGTTTGCTTATTGTCCCGTTGGAGGCTGAAGTTTCGATCAGGGCGCAAAGGTCTTTTACGGACTGGGTGGTTATTCGCTCCATTCAACCTTGACCCTGCACCTGTCTCCATTATCAATGCCACTGTCACCGCTGTGCACCTCAGCAGGGAGGTTATTGGGCACGAGACGAACGGTGGCCCGGTTTTCTTTCGGAAATGATGCCTCTTAAAGGGGACCCATTGTGGTTTTCCTCACTTTTGGAGTTAAACACACTGTTGAAGTGTAGAAGTATCGCTAGAGGATGTCAATCAAACAGAGGCACTCTCCAAATTAACTATATGGGTCGAAAGGGCACGCGATCTCACAATGCATTGTGGGCCGTCGGCGCCATTTTAGCTGGCAACAGGCTTAGTTTCCATTGCTGAGTTAGAGACGGTGCTGCAGAGAGAGCGGGACAAACACAGGGATAAATGGACCGTACAAAACATTAAGGCGATGGACCGAACCGAGACAGGCTGGACCCTGTTTCCAAGGCTCGGTATCTCCAAAAAATGAGTCAAATCCGTGGAATTGATCCAAACGAGCACGGCGACCGGACAAGAGATTTAAATAACCCAAGCTGAGCTTGTCCTCTATATCGTCAATAGAGTTATTATACCGGCGAAGAATTTATTCTTCAAGGGCTCATGGACTAACGAACTTTGGGTGGGTGAATGTTCCGTGTTGAAGAGAAGACCGTCGTCATTTCCGAGGTAAGCAACGTGCTTTTACCTCTCTGTGTCCCACGCTGCTGCTTGTTTGTTTGCTTTTGACTGACATATGTTGGTGTCTGCTGGACAAATTTGTTTCAAACAAACTATATTTTAAGCCTGGAATCCACTCTGAGAACGCCACTCCAACCATGTTGGATGAACATGTTCGCAATGATAATGAGTTCGGTACTTGGGTAAAGACAGAAACAGAATCACAGATTCGGACTTCTCGGTTCAGTACCTCTGCAAAGGAAGGATGTAAAGTAGTACAGTTGATGGCTCGTTAGACTCCCTATAACGTAGCAGACAAGCTCCAACTGTAGTTTTGATCCAATTACCAGTTTCCCGTGTTTAAGAAACAACATGTCTCATTTGTGACAAAACGAGTCACAGATCTAGTTTCAGTGTGTCACGGAAAAACAGTTAGGAAACAAAATGATGTGCTTTTATTTGGACTAATATTCTTTGTATGGGAGTGCCGTTTATTCACACCCCTTAACAGCAGGGGGCGATGATGCCCTGTAATGTTAATGGCCACCCGCCATTTCACAGATTGAAGAATTCCCACAAAGTTCTAAAGCAAATAGACTGGAATTGATGAAGCCAATTTATTGAGCTAATTGAGTGCGAAAATAAATATTTGTCGCCACCTGCTGGTCAGATTTGGTCATCATTAGACTTTGCGTTGGCACACTGTGATATGTTGTACTAGCTCAGGTTCAAACTGCTCCATGTTTTCATTAGGTACTGTACATTTGAGAAGCTGAGAATTGTCCTTAATTTGGGTCGCGGCTCGTCATCCAGGGCTGATGGTGGGTCCCGAAGCCAGACCAGTTGAGAACCACCGATTTCGACCAAACTCTTCAGAGTTGGCTCCTTGGCTTGAGTCCTTCATGTATTTCCAGCAGTAGCAGACTCTAACTGAAGACAGGCTTGTGGCCGCTCTGTCATTAAAGCCCAGATCAGTAGAGTCTTGCAGTGTTGGTCATCGTTTTTGAAGTTTCTCCTTTCTGCAGACAGGATCCCTGGAAGTTCCTGTGTAATGCTTTGCAGGCATAGATTATTTTACTGCTTTCCAACTGTGATTTCTTCATTTGCACCAACATGAGCCTGCTCTGCATCGCAAGAAAGGAATGCCCTCTCTCCTGCAGCCTCATGAATATAAACAAATGTTTTCACAGTTACAGTTCTGTCCTGAAATGACAGAGTCTAGGACGGATTGTAATATCAAATATATTTTTCTATGTTTTGTGTCTGTTATGTTATGTTGTAAGATTTGGTGACATCTAGTGGTGAAGTTGCATGTTGTATCCATCACTTCACCCTCACCCTTCTGAGTAAACAGGAGAAGCTATGGTAGACTCCAGTTGTCATTAAACCTCAGGAGATCTTTAGTATGTCCACTCTGGGCTACTGTACAAACATGGCGGCCCCCTCAAGTAAATCTAGTCATCGGCTCATTTAGGTGATTATAAAATTATGAAAATGTCAGTATGTACTTGTTTTGTAATATTTTTCACACAAAAATGACCAAAATCTTCCACACTGCACCTTTAATGAATGTAGCACTTTGTGTTTTTTCCATATGAATAAG
>JAFBJT010106950.1:68867-86093 GCA_016785325.1 Chascanopsetta lugubris | reverse complement strand
CACCTGCAGGTAGTAGGAGTCCTGCACACACACACACACACACACACACACACACACACACAGAAGACACTTCAGGAATGGGGGGAGTACCACTTGCACTATCTCCTCTCTCCACGGGGTCACTCTGTACCTCCTCCTCCACAGATCCAGCGCTCTGGAATGTGGCGTTGGTGCCGCCGCCCAACGGAGTCGTCCCATTGGAGGAATCTTCGCCGGCCGCTGAACTAAGATTGGTTTTGGAGGACGTCCACAAGGCCAGCCAGTAGTCGATGGCGACGATGACGGAGTGTTTGAGCAGTTTGGAGGAGACCATGAGGAAGACCATGAAGAAGCCGCCGGAGGTCAGGTAACACCAGCACACCTGAGAGGAGGCCGCACATCACGACTCACACTTCGATTGGAATGTGATTTAAATAAACACAAACACTACAACATGTCTATTTACCCTCCAGGGGATTTTGGATCGTCTGTTGGTGGTTGTCGACATGTTGTCGTCCTCTTCCTCCTCCATTTCTTCCTCTGACGGGATGACACATAAAAAGCAAAAGGTCACGTGACCCGTTGACCAATCACAACCAAGCATTTGCACCGCCGTTAATCCTAAAGTTTGATCTTTTTGAGATGTATCTATTGTTCGCGTGGACAGAAAAGCAATGGCAGGTGTATCATTTCCGGTTTCCCCCATTTTGGAACATCAAGACCGAATAAGGGAAGTGTGAGAAAGGCCGTCACCTTCATCTTCATCATCCATTTGGTTCTTGGCCTCTCTGGAGTAGAAGGCTCTTCTCAGCGTCTTCCTCTCCAGTGTGGTTTGACTGTCCTGCTGAATGTCCTGCTGGGACAGAGAGGGACAGCAGGGCTCACATGTATCTGGAGGTGATCTCTCAGCTTCACCGAGGAAAACACACTCACCTTCTCCAGCTCCTGGTCTTGTCTGTTCATCAGAGTTTTCCAGTGATCGTAAAGCTCCACATCGTGAGTCTGAATGTCCTTCAAGGTTCCTTCCCTCAGGATGCAGCCGTCCTTCATCGCTATGATCTGACACACAAACAACAGTCCTTTACAAAATGGAGGCCAAACAAGGACATCGATCATATGAAGTTAAGATCTATGTTTCATGTTCATTATTCGATGGAGGAAGGTGAAACAAAGTCAGACTACCGACGGCAGTTCATCATCTACTGTTTGTGAGATTCAACTCTTCCAACAAGTCACAATAAAATAGAAACCGAAAGGTGTCAAATGAAACTGGGTGTGTGCAGATACTGGTGTCGGTGTGTGTGTGTTCACCCAGTTACTGGTGTCGGTGTGTGTGTGTTCACCCAGTTACTGGTGTCGGTGTGTGTGTGTTCACCCAGTTACTGGTGTCGGTGTGTGTGTGTGTTCACCCAGTTACTGGTGTCGGTGTGTGTGTGTTCACCCAGTTACTGGTGTCGGTGTGTGTGTGTTCACCCAGTCTGCGTGGATGAGGTACTGCAGTTTGTGCGTCACCAGGACCACGGTGCGTTTGTCGTCCTGCAGGAACTTGAGGATTCCTTCCTGCATCAGGTGATCGCTGAGGTGGATGTCCAGCGCCGAGAAGGGATCGTCCTGGGGGGGGGGGGGGGGGGGGGGGNCAGAGAGAGAGAGAGAGAGAGAGAGAGAGAGAGAGAGACAGACAGAGAGAGAGAGAGGGAGGGGGGATCAAGATGATTAAGCTTTGGTTTTACCTTTCACATCGTCATGTTTACGTCAATGAATCTTTGATCATGAAAACACATAAGAAACCGCTGACTAATGATAATACACTCGAAACAAAATTAAAGGTGCGTGTGTAAGATTTCGGTTATTTTTGTCACTTATAAAACATACTACAAAACAATAACACACGGACATTTTAATGAATTCATAATCACCTAAAAGTGTTTTTCCCCCATTACCCTTAAATGAGCCTATTAAAGTTGATCTGCGTGAGGAGGGAGGGGGGGGGGGTCCTCTCTACAGGGGCCGCCATGTTTTTACAGTAGCCCAGAGTGGACGTACTAAACACCTGTGGAGTTTTAATGACGACTTCATGCTCAGAGGAATAAGGGTGAGGTGATGGATACAACATGCAACTTCACCACTAGACGTCACCAAATCTAACACACACACACACACACACACACACACACACACACATCTAAAGGAGGAGGATAGATGAGACTAAATCATGGTGAGCACTCCCCTCCAGTCTAAACGCCTCCGGAGGTAATGTGCTGCTAAACGTTTCTTCCATCCATGTGATTGAGATGCGGTGGGTTTATTGCGGAGGGCCGCTCTCCTCTGGGACCCCGGCGCCCGGAGCCAAGTGTGATCAGTCAGCTCCGTGAACTCCGTGGGTGGGCCGCGCCACTGCGCCCCCTCCCCTCCTCTGCACGCGCTCAGCGGAGACGCTTCGTATGATAACGTGTGAGTGTCCTTCATCGCGGAGACGGGAAAAGTTCAGGCAGCAGAGAAATGAAAAGAAAGAAAACATCCTCCTCTTCCTCGTCCCACATTATCTCACTGGTGAGTGTGGAGAGGAAGAATGTCACGTTCTAATCACAATAATCATCAGTTAGGGCTTTGGTGACGGTGACAGGAAATCATGCAGCTCCGCAGAGAGGAGAGAGAGAGAGAGAGAGCGAGAGAGAGAGAGAGGAGTGAGACAGCGACGCCTCCTCATCCCAGCGGCCTGTGATCACACAGCTCCGCCTGATACTCTCCATCACACTCACACACAAACACACACACACACACACACACACACACACACACACAGATAATACAGTACAGAGGGTGTGGCCTTGTTATGGAGATTACAAAATAAATGTGATTTATTATTTAATAAATCATTTTTCCATGTATCGTACATTTGCAGCGTGTAAGATTTGGTGACACCTAGAGGTGAAGTTGCCAGTTGTAGACTTCAGTTGTCATTCAAACTCAAAAGACGTTGAAGTACAGTATGTCCACTCGGGGCTCCTGTAAAAACCTTTAACATTCATGCCTTGAATTATTATTATTATTATTTAAAAATCAAAGCTGTTCTCACCAGGAAGACGATGTTGGTGTTCTGGTACAAGGCCCTGGCCACACAGATCCTCTGCCTCTGGCCTCCACTCAGGTTGATGCCCTGAATCACAACAACAACAACAACAACACAAAGTGTGATGACACTGAAAGGTAACACAATGTTTCTTTTCCGAAGTAGAATCTTCTGTCAATTCACAGATTAGACGATTTGAGCATGAATTTGAAATTCATAAACGTTTTGAAGCCTTTGCGTGACATCACTGATCATGACATAGGAATGAATGTTCAAGCTTTAGAAGACAACACATTTCTTAAGAACTTTAGTCTAAGTCCAATCAAACTTAATTATATGATATGAAGAAAAAGTTCGGTGAAGATCCCTCAATGCACAAGAGACGTTTTTGTACATAAAAAAAAAAATAAAAGAACTGTGAGAAAATGAGAAAGTATTTACGTAACAACGCGAAACAAAGAAAGCAAACGTTCCTCAGTACCCGCTCTCCGATCTCCGTCTGGTCTCCGAACGGCAGCAGGTCGATGTCCGGCTGCAGGGAGCAGGCGTCGATCACAGCTTTGTATCTGAGAGGAGGAAGAAAGGCAGCTCAGCGTCATCGCGCTCAGACCAGCAGGAGGCCGCCGAGAGGAGAGACTCGCCTCTGTTTACTGAAGTGGCTCCCGAAGGTGATGTTCTCCTCCACGGTGGCGTTGAGCAGCCAGGACTTCTGCGCAACGTACGCCACCGAGTACCTGTTCTTACTGACGCACACGGGACGGACAGGAAGTGAGCGCTTCTCTTCTCATCAAGCTGAGGAGCAGAGGCACTGATCCACTCTCACCCACAGGATTTATATCTGGTGATGTTCATATTATATAAAACATATTCTATATGTTTGCTTTAAAGTCCTTTACAAATCAGGTTGGATCAGATTGGATGATGTGAGTGCTTCTAGTTTCCCTGAGGGTGAAATTAGACATATTTCAAATCATCATTGAATTATGAAAGATCTTAAAAACAAGATTCTAATCAGGTTGAATCAGATCAGTGACTCTGCTTCAAAACCAGCTTCATGAGAATGGAGAGGAGGAGGAGGAGGAGGAGAACAGTTGTTGTCGGACATAGGAGATAAAAATGGTTCAATGGTTTGGGTTAATGATGATATGCAAATCACCACCAAACGGCAACCATGGTAACAACAACAACAACAACAATAAAACCTGCTACAGCGACAACATTTATAAAAAGACAAACGATTGTAACATTCCGCCTCCTCTAATATTAAGTCCCAGCCCTTAAAGCGCAAACCACAGCGGGATTAAAGGGCAGGATGATGATGATGATGATGATGATGATCTGAGATGAGGAAGAGCACGACCAGCAGAGGGTAAAACACACACACACACACACACACACACACACACACACAAGGCTGAGGCTGTTGTCTCTGAACACACACATGTGAACATGTGGCTGAAACATGACTCAGCAGATTAAGAAAATTACCATAATTAATGTTAAGGAGCATTGTAACGTCATTTTTGAGCACCAGCTTATTAAACCCTAACTTCATTAAAAACTCAAACTTAACTAACCCTTAAAAATGACTCATGGTAAAGATAAAGATCATATCATATTATACTTATAATCAAAACAGTCATGATGAATGAATGACTTCATCACATCACATGCATGTGTTCATGTGCAGCTCAGTCTGATGAACTGGACGGATTCATTTGTCCTCTAAAGCGCGTGAAAGATGAAAGAATGGAGTTTTTTTTAAAGATGGAGGAGGGGAGGGGAGGGGAGGGGGGGCAGGTGATGGGGTCAAAGGGTCACGTCAGATCGGAAACAGGAAGCAGGAAGCAGAGCAGATACCTCCTGATGTCTTCATCAGACTCCTCTGTCTCTGACCAACTGTCAAAACCACGTCAGTGTGTCATTAGAGTGAAGGTGTGTGAGAAAGGGACAAGGTCAAAAGGTCAAAGGTCGACAGGGACGGACAGAGAGAAACAAGAGAAACAAAGAGAGAGAGAGAGAGAGAGAGAGGGAGAGCGAGAGAGGGGAGTGTGTTTTCTTTGCAGACTCAGACAATGAAGACAT
Source organism: Chascanopsetta lugubris (assembly GCA_016785325.1). Lineage (NCBI taxonomy): Eukaryota > Metazoa > Chordata > Actinopteri > Pleuronectiformes > Bothidae > Chascanopsetta > Chascanopsetta lugubris. Next base: position 80,959 of record JAFBJT010106950.1, on the reverse strand, counting down.
GAGGTTTGGTCTGCCAGCTGATAATCACTTTCACCTTCCCACCCCCAGAGGAAGAGACGAGGAAGTGATGATGTCATCGTCTGTCGCGCATAATTAGGTTTCGCAGCTTCTTCCACAGAGTTTATATCATCGTCTCCACATCAGGGCGTCGGCGTGTAATAATGAAGCCCCGGGCTCAAAGGCTTGTGTCAATTCAGAGGGTCCTCGTGTGTCCGGACGACAATGATTCGGCCATTTTGGAAGAAGTAGTTCATGTTTAAAGGTGCAGTGTGTAAGATATCGGTCGATCTTTGTCACTTCTATCAATACAAATATAATGCGAAGCAATTATATAAACAATTTTACAATGACTTGCTTCTTGCATAGCCCTAAAATGAGCCCTTTAATGTATATTTGCACCAGGAGTGGGTCCACCCTGCGCGGACCGCCATGTTTTTACAACAGCCCCGTGGGAGGAGCTAGGTGATGGATACAACATGCAACTTCACCAGTAGATGTCACCGAATCTTACACACTGCACCTTTAAGAGAAAACGTGAGAATGGAGATCTGCATGTTGAACTATTGACCTGTTTGTATTCCAGCAATTAAAAGTAAAGTCCAACCAACATGAATTTTGGGGGAGTAAAGCTAATGCGAAAGCTAATCCTTGTAAAAGGTGGATATTCTATACAAACAATAATTTTTTTTTTTTTTTTAGATTTGGCCTCAACTGCTAAAACAAAAACATTTGAATGTGAAAAGTAAAGCGTGACTCGGAGAGAGGAAGTACCTGATGTTCCACTCGTTGAACTTCTCAGATTCAGGCGGCCTGATACAGCGAGAAGGCAGGAAGTAAAGAAACAGAACACACACACACACACACACACACACACACGTGTCCGTGCAGACAGGCAGGTGAGACAGTGCACAGTGACGTGGTTAGTGTTGCCGTCTCTTTGAGGGAATGTGCAGAAAGGTGGAGCGGAGGAAACTCGTCCTTAAAACCAAAACAAAAAGCAGCTGCAGCAGAATAGAGAAAGGAAAGTTTGAGTTCTAATAAGCCGGAATGAGGAGGAGGGGAAGTGGCAGCCGAAACCCACCACAACACACATTTCATTTGGACCCCTGACTCGGAACCAAACTTTAAAAATGAGCTAAACGCTCGGCTGACCTCAGGAGGTGGAAACACTTGCAGTTCACGGGGTGGCCACTAGAGGCTGGCTCCAAGAGCCAGTCAATCCCCATTGATTCCCATGTTAAAATGATCAACTTTAAAAATTTTCATATGACAACTTCAGGGGGTCTTACATTTTTTCCCACTCGCTTAGTGTTGTTCTCATGAGGTTTGAAATTGTGCAAAATTAAGGGGCGTGGCCTGTTGAGTGACACCTGGGCCGAACCTGGCACCATGGGCCCACCCCGGCTACACCTGTGCTCCGCCTTTTGGCCCGTTTTTGGGTGAACCAGGAAGTGGGAGGAGTTAGGCTACAGGCTTACTCCCACTATCACTGTTTCTTTGGATTAATGGATCATCTTTGAACTCCCGGTTTATAGAGACATCCCAGGAATGTTCTAAATGAGTTAAACCAGCGTCTCAGAAAACAAAAACAAAGAGAGAATCTGTGCAAATCTCATACCTGGAGATATTTCAACCCTAAATGCTGTAAGACCATTCAAAAACAATAACAATACTAATCAATAGTCACAGACAACACGTGTCTTACTTGCTCCAGTGGACTCTTCCATCGATGGTCTGCATCTCACCCAACATGGCGAGCAGCAGGGAGGATTTCCCACAACCCACCTGACCTACGATCATCGTCAGCTGACCTGAGGCAGCACAAAGAGGTTTTTATTGATTGATTGATTGATTGATTTAAATTCATTGAATCTCAATTCATGTGCAAATGTGATGGTGTTGTGCCAATATTCCCACAGATGAAGGAAATACTGAAATGACCTCATGTCAACTCTAAATCAAACCCAGCTGCGGTTTAATTATGAGTTGATCAAAGCACCTAACACACTAAAATACAGAAATATGAACACACACACACACACACACACACACACTTGTGTAATCCCCTGGGTAGTGACTTGTCCTTGATATCATATTACCACTGGCACTAACAGGATTTGTTGATCTGCCAAGTGTTGGTGTCATGTTATTTGGAGTCCCAGTGATGTGTGTGTGTGTGAGTGTGTGTGTGTGTGTGTGTGTGTGTGTGTGTCATACTACACGGTCCATCTGTTGGCCACCTCTTGCTCTCCTGACACTTGGAATGTGAGTGCCGTGACTGTAACTCAGTCCCACTCAACACGTCTGTTTGTTTCATTCACCTTTTAAGCAGCCTTCTCACGGCCCGACAGGTTCCTCATTTGAACTCATTTCATTACATTTAATTCATCAAAAAACTTTTTGAGTGAAGTCTGACGCTCTCCTCGTTACTAAGATCATTTTCAGTATTTCCTGGACTGATCTTTCACGTTGTGTGGATGCTACGACATCACCAAGGGCTGTGCTCCGCCCCATTGCCCCTTTTCTGGAGGAACCAGGAAGTGGGAGGAGTTAAGCATCAGCAAGAAGGCGAGGTGTGACCCCGCCCACTCCCAGTGTAAATGGATGAGCGGCCCTACCTGTGGGGATGCGGATGTTGATGTCTGACAGAGTGGACAGGTTGCTGCCCCAGGTGAAAAATCCGTTGCTGACCTGAGTGAACACAGAAACAAATCCAATCAATGAATTCATCAATAAATAAATGTATTGTCATGGAGGTCACAGAGGTCACATCGGGTCACGTGACCTGTCAGCTCTCCATGAAAGGAAAACGCTGCTTTCGCCTCCTGCTTGGTGCTGTTGTTTCCCAAAGTAAGAATCCAGCATCATATTGAAAGTATGATATCATAATCATAATCATAATCATAATCATAATAATAACAAGTCGTTTGAAGGATGAAATTCATCCCTGTCTGAAAAGCACAAAGAGACTTTACTCCCTCATCTAATCCCTGAGCGGTGATCTGTCAGCCTGCTTCCTGCCAGCTCTCTGTTTACATTCCTCCCATCTGCTGCATTTATTTGTTTATTTAATGTTTATTTTATCTGACAATCCCCTCAGCCTCCGCTCCCTCCGCTGATCCTTGTCCTCCCTCCCAGAGGACCAGCATCCAGGCACGGCTCTGTTCCTCTGTGTCCTACACGTTCAGGACACTCTGACGCTTATCAATATCCTTCAAAAATTATGAACACACTTTATTAGACTGATTTCCTAGTGTGAATCAGTCCTTAGTTATAAATAAAAGCTTGACATTTTGAAGTCGTGATTTTATATTTTCATCACTTTTCTTAAAAATAAGAAGATAAAAATAAACGGTTTGCTGCGATTAAACTGTGAAACTGGAGAACAAACCTCTCACTAATGACAAGTTGATTTTGGCAAATGTCGCCAACAGAAAGACAGAAAGGCGAGAAAAGTGAAAAGGTTTTCAAGCAAAATAAGATTATTTAGTGAAACAGGAAGTCAGATAATATGATCTTGAGAAGTTGTTTATAATCGTGTTGATGATAAAAGCAAAAATAAAGAGAAATATTTTCATATCAGTTTTTTTCTGGGAGTTCAGTGTTTTATAGTATTTCTCTGTAGTTTATATTATTATAATCTATTTATTCAGATGTACTGGACCTCGGTTATTAGATTAGAGAGATTAGATCTCGTGTACCTTTATTCCTCAAACAGTGGGGACATTTCCCATCTGAGTATTTATGATCAGTATTCTATCGTAATTATTTATACAAGAGAATAATTGTAAAACAAACTCTCTCCCTCTCTTTCTAATTAACAGAGCAGCGTCTGGTCGGCGGCGCGGCTCCGCAGGGAAGAGACAGGAAGTGCAGCTTCGCAGAGGGGCTGAGAAAAAGTCGGGGCCGAATTCGCGGAGCCCTTTGAGGGGCAACGAGTTCTCGTGTGAATCCTACACTTCCTGCGTCACGCGCTCCCACGTTACGCGAACGAAGGAACTCAAAGGGACGCGACCCAGCTGCTGAGGAGAGAGAGAGGATCCCGGACAGGAAACGGAGACGTGAAAAGTCAACGTGTCTTTATGACTTGGTACGTTTCTCTGAGTCATTCCCCAAAACGTCAACTTTGACCCTGACCTTCACCGCCACATCCTCCGTCTCCGAGGGCCTCATGGGTCGCCGGCTCGGCTGCTCGTAGCTGTCCATCTGGTAGCGCATGGGCTGCTTCCTGTTGATGGCTTTGGTCTTGAGGGGGACATCAAACATGACAATGGGAGGGAGGACGGGGGGGGGGGGGGGGGGGTGGGGGGGGGGGGGGGGGGGGGGGGGGGGGGGGCGTTAAACTAATTTTTTGTCCAGACGCCATATTCAGACCAATTTGATCTCAAGTGGGCCAGACCAGCATAAACATAGAATATTGACCTATAAACAAGTCAACATTTTTGTTTTAGTGCAAAAAAGTATTCTGAAAATATCTTATTAACGAGTGACACAGGCTCCCCCTAGTGTCCCAGCATCGTAATGGCAGGTCAAAAAAACATTGTGGAGGGAAAAAAAAAAAAGAAAAGGGGGGGGGGGGGGGGGGGGGGGGGGGGGGAGAGACAGATTAGCAGTTAGAAATATGAATAATAATAAAGCTCAGGCTTTCCTGCATCCGCTCGGGTTCCTGAGGGAGACGGAGACAGAGGGTTCCCCCTCTGACAGAAGCTCAAAGGACGTTTCCCTGAGGGATTCAAACCCACTGCAGCAGCACGTCTCTGTTTTCATCCACTACACACAAATACAACACATCTTTACTTCAACCACACACACATGAAACAAAGTCCGGAATGTTGGAAAAGCAAAAAAATATGTTTTTAAACCATGTTGTTATATTTTATAATCTCGAAAGTTCAGCTTTTGTTGCAAATGTGCATTTCTAGTGACTTTTGTACAGACTGTCAGATCAGTCTAATCAGGAAGTGGAGAAACCTGCAGTTCACAGGGCGGCCACTTGAGGCAAAAGTGAGTCAATCCCCATAGACGCCCATGTGAAAGTGTTGATCTGTAGACATGTTTAACATGTTTAAAGTCTGGTACAAACTACGGTTTTGGTCTCAATCAGTCACCTGTGACAACTGCACGGGGGCGGGGCTTATTTTTCATTCTATCCATGTTTGATATTGTGCGTAATTGAGGGGAGTGGCCTCTTGAGTGACACCCGGGCCAACCAACTGTGGATGACAGCACCACTCCAGCTCTACCTGCGCTCCGCCTCTATTGCCCAGTTTTGGATGAAGCAGGAAGTAGGAGGAGTTAGGCATCAGCAAGATGGCCGACGAGTGAACCGCCCACTACGAGCTTCATACGGACTCTGCAGGATTTTTAAATTTTTTTTAAATCTTTCGTCTTTTCCTCGTCAGTGTGGGATTAAACACCACTTTCTAGTTTTTAAGTTCATTTTACGAAACGCTTCCTCCGCTGAGTCTGACATTATACAAAGTCCCGCAACACCTCGTTAAGTCGACAGGAAGTGGAAAACGACACATGTCACCTGGTGTCACATGGAAGGAATGTGCGCAGCAGCGTCGTCTGGCTCACCTCATGGATCCAAACCATCAGGGGAAGTCAGCCGAGCGCTGGCACCTTAAGAGCTTTGTTAATGTTGTCTGTTTGAAATGCAGGATGAATGTTTAGCTTTTTTCTTTTTGACCCTTATAAGGGCGTAACGAGGCAGGCGACTTGTAACGTGACGTCGGTGAACGGTGACCAATTAGAGGAGAGGGCGTTTGGATACTGACGTGAAGCTCAAAGTAAAACCTTTGATGTTTTTACTTCCCTTTCAAGAATGATTCATTCGTTAAAGGTGCAGTGTGTAGGCCTGGGTGACATCTTGTGGTGAAGTTGCATGTTGTATCCATCCCCTCACTCTTGCCATTCGAGCATGCGGGAGAACCTACGGTGGCCCTGAGTTGTCATTAAAGCTCAACTGTACAAACATGGCGGCCCCCTTTAGAGAGGGCCCCCCGCTCCTGATGTAAATATACATTAAAGGGCTCATTATAGGGTCATGTAAAGTATTCAGGTGATTATACAATTATAACCATAAATCCAAAATCCTACACACTGCACCTTTAATTTATTCAGACTCACCGTCCCCAGCTGTTTTTTCCCTGGTTCAAGGGAAACGGTCATGTCTCCGTTTCTCCAGCTGTCGTCTCCGATTTCGTCGCTCTGAAGAAACTCACCCAGCTTCTGGACACTGTGACACACACACACACACACACACACACATATATAAGTGTTATTGTAATGATACCAATACCAGTGGTCTCTCGGGAGTTTAAAGTTTCTCTTTGCCGCTGTCGGCCGTCTTCCATGTTCCTTGAATTAGACTCGGCTCCTCCTCCCTCTTCATGTTTTCAGGACGGGCCTCGCCAGTGAAGGACAAGCACCAGAGCTTTGACTTCAAGACCAACGCTCACCTGACCAGAGCCTTCACGGCGAACCTGACCACGGTGGACAGCAGGAAGAGCGGAGTGACCAGGATGTGGAACAGCGCCAGCGCGGCGAAGGCCTGAGAGGGAGTGGGTCCGATTTTGTTGAGGAAGTGATGCGTCACAAATGTCTAAAGAGACGGGATCGAAAGGTTATTGTTGACTTTGTTGAAATCAGAGAACGGTGTCTCGGAATGTGACGCGCCTCTTACCGCCAGGACGGCAGCGATGGGGATGGCGGCGTTCATGAAAACTGCACACACACGAAGAGAGACGGTGTTTCACTGATGCAAACTGTGTGACCTTTAATACTCAAGTATGTTCTTAGCTTGTAGGGGACTCAGCTTGAAAGCAGGTTTAATAAGGCATGAGTGCAGTAATAGATATCGTTTTCCACCACTAGGGGTCTTTTCATCACAACTATACAGTATATTATAATGTATTTGATCGATTTTAGCGACACAAACCCCCCTTGAAATCTATAATCACTCATAAAAACGAAATCATTTGATAGTGTTCATATTCAATTACGAGACAAAGGAGAAATGTACAACTTTATCAGAAGTGCACGCAACAACACACTTCCTGTCGGTCCCACCCAATAAGCCCCCCCCCCTTAAAACAACCATCAAGTGGAAGACATAAAACAAGGTGAACTTGTCAGGGGCCATGATTGATCACATGAGCACATCTGGAGGCCTTGGTCTTACTGGACATGGAGGTGTAGAAGGCGAAGGTCTTGAGGCTGGTCAGCTCTTTGCCCCTGGTCTCCTCCACGCTGGCGCAGAAGATGTTCTCCCAGGCGTAGAGCTTCAGCAGCTTGATGCCCTTCAGGATCTCCGAGGTCTGTTTCAGCCGATCGGTGGAGTGTTCCTGCAGGACGGGGGGTGATGTGGTAGAGATGGGTGGAGATCATACGTGATGAAGATGCATGTATAGATATGTGGAAAGGTACCAGCGTGCTCTTCTGCGTGTCTGCCAGCTTGGTGGCGATGAGGTACTGGATGGGAGCCAACAGAACAATAACAGAGGCTCCCACCAGAGCGCTCCAGCCCAGGAGGTGGTAGAGCAGGATCACTCCCATCACGATCTGGGAAGAAAATGTGGTTTCACACACACGGGACGAGAGTGTACTGGATTTCAAACAACCCTGGACTCTGTTGGTCGGACCTGCACGGGCATGGCCCACAGGTTAGGGCAGAGGAAGAGGAACCACATGAGCTGGTTGGTCTCTATGGCAACCAGGTTGTTGATCTGCCCCAGCGTCATCTCGCCCATCGACATGTTGGAGGTGGACAGACGCAGGATTTTGTTGTAAATCATCGCCTGGGAAATAGAAATCAAAGAAAACCTATTTGTTATTTAGAAACTAACTGTGATTTTTTTATTTTTTTATATTTTGATTTGGGGAAAAGAGGCATTTACAGTATTAAGTTGCAGATAGAGATAAATATTCCCTTTGATTTTCGGACAAACAAACAATGAACATATTCTCTATAGCAAATGTTAATGTTAAGCAAATTAGTACAACAAGAAAAAAAAACAGAAAAAAATGAATGAGTAAATAAAATAAATACAAGTAAATGAATAATATAAAAAAGATATTGATAAATTACAAATAGATTAATAAATACAAAAAAGTAAAAACCTAATTATTTAAAGCTGAGTTGTGTTTGTTTGTTTGTTTGTTTGGAGGCTCATCAGTGACCATCACTCACCAGCAGGGCGCCTCGCATGTTGATACCCGTTTCTATGGTGACGTAGTAGGAGGCCTGCAGGAAGGTTCTCTGCAGGATCAAGGCCAGGAAGAGAAGAACAGCCAGGACGGACGTGTTCTGCAGCAGCTTGTCAGACGACATGAAGTGGACGCCAAAGTGAACATCCTGAAAATCACAGGGGAGAGAATCAGGGAACTCTTTGTATATATTCAGATGGACTGTTATCATCTACAAATCAAACCTACTCCCTCGGGACGGAGGTCTCGTTTGGCCCCCCGCTAACAATCTGGTGCCCCCACGACCCCAGGCAAAACAAGTGCCCACCCCGGCGCTATTAAACATATCAATAAAAAACATGAGGCGAAGCATCACGAGGGCGGCGCGGACGTTGTTTTCAGGGGCGCAGAGCGAGTGTGAGGCGAGTGGAGAATGTTCCGTGTCACTCAGAAATGCAGCGGCGCTCTGCTCTGCTCTCTATCTCTGCTGCCCATTACACCCACTTGACCGGGCGGGCAGCGACCCCACAACCACAGCTCACACTCCACACGGGCAGCGACCACATCAGGCTGAGCCAGAGTCAAGCCTCATTAGCCACATTCAAATTGTGCATAATCAAGGGGCGTGGCCTCTCGCGGGACTCCCGCCACAGCCCCGTGGGCCCGCCCCTGCTCGACCGGAGCTCCGCCTCTTTACTTACAGTCTGGACATTTCATTCACGGCGTCCACTCACGATTTTCTCCTCGGGACCCTTGGCCGTGTTCAGATAATACACGATGCCGGAGATGCAGAGCGGCCCGGCGAAGCCCAGCAGGTCGGCCAGGTACCTGAAGGTGCTGCTGAGCAGGATGGGATGTCCGAAGGCCCGATACATGGAGCGCCAGATGGAGGGAGATCGACTCGGGTCCTCCGCCGTCTGCACGGAGACAAACAACAAACAAAGAACCATTCCACATACATCTGTGGGTTGCGGGTGAGGCCTGGCGTCCGTCTGCTCACCCTCTGGTCCTCGTAGGCGTCTTTGAGACGCAGGTAGTTGGTGAGCGCCCGCATGGCGATGGGCAGCTTCCCGATCTTCTTCAGCTCGATGGGCCTCTTGTGAGCGCCCATGATGAGAGGGTTCATCCACCAATACGTCGCCTAAACACCGGCCGAGGAATCTGGGTTATTGTCACCAGTCACGTTTACTTTGAGGCGTTAAAGGTGCAGTGTCTAAGGTTTGGGTCATTTTTGTGGCTTCTGAAAATATGGCAAAACATAGCGACATGTTCATGAATCTAGAATCAGCGAAATGTTTCTCCATCACCCTTAAATGAGCCCATTAATGTGTGTTTACATGAGGAGTGGATCCTCTCTGCGGGGGCGGCCATGTTTTTACAGACAAAAGCGGACGTACTCAACATCTTTTGAGCTTTAATGTCGACTGACGTCGACCACAGGTTCTCCTCATGTTCAGAAGGGTGAGGTGATGGATACAACATGGAACTTCACCTCTAGAGGTCACCGCATCTCACACACTGCACCTTTAAATGAAGTTCTGTTGAAGGAGGACGTGCGGGTGTATCTCTACCTTGGAGAGCAGGTTGACAAACGGCTGCAGGAAGCGAACGCCCAAATCCTGCAAGTCCTCCGGCGGCTTCACCTTCTGAGGATTGGCGAAGAAGACGTACTTCTGCAGGACGACAGAAGAAGAGTTCATGAATTTTTTCCTGTGCAGCACTTTGCACCTCTGCGCTTGTTTTAAAGTGCTTTATCAATAAAGTTGGACTGGATTTTTCACTGCGCTTCAAACAATGGCCATTTGTCTGATTTCACTTCCTGGATTTGACATATTTGAATTGATTTTCCTTCCGAGAGCGGGAGGAGAATGTGCTGACTCACCCGGACCCGGATCACGTTGACCTCCACGGCCATGAGCAGACCGTACAGGATCACCAGCAGCGCCGTGATACAGAACCTCAGGTGCTTGGGTCCCACGCCGTGTTCCGCGTACTTCCACAACTTAATGGACTTTGTGATGAACGCCAGCACCCAGTAAATGAAGAGGACTAGAGACGGGGCCGAGGATCAGTTACATAATCAATACATCAAATCAAAGAGAGGAGTGTGGACACTCACCGAGCAGCAGTTTGGGAAAGTTGGACGTCTCGATGTTGTGGTAATAAACCACTGATGTCGTCGCGGCGACAAATCCCATGAACGCCGGCATGTAGAGGTGGAGGTTATTGAACCCCATCATCCGACTGACAAACATCAAAGAGCCGAGTTAATAATATAATTTTATATATGTCATTTAATTCAATTCAATTGAATTCAATGCAATTTAAAAATGTTTTTTAAATGTTTGTCTTATTTATATTTATAATATTATATCAAATGTAATAGTAATATTTATAATCTACAATAAATGACATTCATTCATGGATTTCCATTCTTACAACACAGCAAGAAATCAGAACCGATGAAAACAAATATAAATAAGCATTTTAAATATATAGTACTACAATAAAAATACCAGAACATTTATAATTCAATCTAAATCGCATTCATTCACGGATTTCCGTTCTGTCAAATGACTGAAAAGGAGGCGGAGTCTCACTCTGTGACGATTCCCTCTGCGAACTCGCAGACGTGGACAAACAGCAGCGAGAAGGTGAGGATCCATCTCAGGTTGTGTCCGGGGAAGTGAAGCCACGTGTTGTGATGGATCTGCACTTTGGAGCTTTGGCTTCCCCAACCTGCAAAACACCACGTTCACCACTCTCATTATGAGAGCTCACCCTGACCTTTGACCTTTGACCTTTGGCCAGTGGAAGACATGATGATGATGATGGGAAGAAAACAAACACACAGAGACACTGGTTCACTAAGAGGCCGAACCCCTCAACCTCAAACATCAGTGAGTCCACAGGGAGCAGAGAGAGGCCTGCTGGTCAACCATTCCCACAAACTATCACACACACACACACACACACACACACACACACACACACACACACACACACACACACACACACACACACACACACAGTGTTGCCGTGGGCACTAATGGTTTCTTCTACGATCAACCTTTCTATCAAGATATTGACGGGATGCTCTCGACCACTGGAGTTTTCCTCAGCTGTTAATTTGAGGATTTCCTGCAGCAACACGTCTCATCGCTGAACTTCACTGCTCTCTAAAGCTGCTTAGTGTTCACACTGTGTGTGTGAGTGTGTGTGTGTGTGTGTGTGTGTGTGTGTGTGTCACCGACATCTGCTTTGCCCATGAGCCAAGAGACTGCACTCAAACTGAGCCCTTTTATCTGATTGAAAAGTGATATATCAACAATGAAAGTGATCAAACTGACTTTAAATATCAATATTTCACCCAAACCTTTGACAATGGCCCTTTAATTTGGGAGAATAATGGATTTAAAATGATTGAATACAGAGAGGAGGAGGAGCTTTTCCAGGAATCCGTCAAAACCTCTTATCCCACACTGAGTCACATGGTGCTGCCCTGTGTCCCAGCATGCACTGGGGCCAGTGTGTGTGAGTGTGTGTGTGTGTGTGTGTGTGTGTGTGTGTGTGTGTGTGTGTGGTAGGTCACTGTGCCAACACATATAAATACAGGAGAGCACGTTCACTGTCTGATGATCACTTGTATTAAACAGAGTTTAAGCCGGGGATTAAAGCGGAGCCACAGCTCCCGTCTCACACTCCAGAAAGGTGAAGATTAAAGAGGCTTACACAGGAAACACTTACAACATCTGGCACAACACACACACACACACACACACACACACACACACACACACACCATTATATTTGAACGATTCAATCCCATGTTGACACCTTGGAACTAGAGCTATATTAAATAGGAATAATTGTTGGTGGTGATATTCTTAAAGGTGCAGTGT
>JAFBJT010106950.1:47311-58325 GCA_016785325.1 Chascanopsetta lugubris | reverse complement strand
AGGGGGGGGGAGGGGGAGAGAGAGAGAGAACAGATAGTATGTGTCGATTCATTGCTCCTTTGTACCGAGTAACTTTTCTTTGCCCTTTTGCTGCAGCATGAATTCAGAAATGTCACTTTTGTTCCCAGAGTTTCAAAGTAATCCAGCTGTTAAACCGAAGTGAGTGTCACCACTTTGGTTTGATATCACAGTCACAGGGTGAATCCATTTCAATGCTGATCCTACGATTAATTATTTGAATGCCCAACTCGAGACTGACAACCTATCGAGAGACATCAGCTTATCTCAAGAAGTCCAACCTGTTATTGTTCCCACTGAGAGAAGGAAAGAAGACAACACAGTGGACTCCATTCAACACAAATACATAAGGCCATCGAGAGGTCGTGGGCCGTGTTGAACTAATACCAACAACAGGACAACAGGTGACCCCCTCCTCAAAACAGAGACACGGCAGCAAATGAAAGGCACAAAATACGGGAGCTGATTAGATGAAGAGACAGTTTCTTCTGCAGCATCTTGTCCAAGATGTCCTCCTCTCTCCACACAGCTCTGCTCGCTCATTTCAACCAGCTCCACCTGATGAGCCGACTGTCTGCAGGTGATCTCGTTTTGGAGAGGGGGCAGATTGTCAGAGAGAGAGAGGGGGGGCAACAACCACCCCCAGCATGCTCTACAACAGGGGTTCTGGAACTTTTCAACCCCAAAATGGTGCCAGACACCGGCATTGTTGTTGGACAATACCACCTCTGTAAACTGCTCAGGCAATGGAAGTTGAGGTACTTTGTGTTCATCCTTCCAGGTTTATCTGCATTTTATTGTCATTGTCATGTCACCCGCTGATCCAGTACTCAGGGTGACATGGTATTTCTGCCAGCACACATTGGGCCACATCGAGTGAGACTCGAACCAGTGACCCCTACTTCCAAAGGTGACTGCTCTAACCACCTGCCGTCCCTACTGCTACTGTTTCGTGCTTTATTCATTGAACTCTTTCTTTTTAGACGTTGGTTCGCGGCCCCGCCGCTCTTCTGATGTGAGTTTGAATCCTCTGCCTCTGTCAACAGTTGTTCTACTTTTTCACACCAAGAACGTACACCTCAAGCTCAAGATGGTGTCCCCTGGGTGGCGCTCGTGTGTGTGTATGTGTGTGTGTGTGTGTGTGCTCAGAGGAGGGTTGTCGCAAACAGCTCCAGCTGCAGCCTCCCTCCTCCACTCCTTCACTCCTTCACTCCCCATCTTCCTCCTGTCCTGTCCTTCATCCTCCTCCTTCCTCTCGTTTTTCTCTGTCCTGCCTGGTGTCGCTACTGAACATGAGTAATGATGTTGTCATCTCTGTAAGTCTCCATTTATCACTGTCAGATGGGAGAGCAGGAGTGTGGTGGATGTGCATGTGTGTGTGTGTGTGTGTGTGTGTGTGTGTGTGTGTGTGTGTGTGTGTGTGTGTGTGTTGTGTGTGAGGGGGAGAGTTGAGGAGAAACAAGGTACCTTAGCAGAGGGGAAAGGAAAGATGCAGCAGGAATATGAAGAAGAGGAGAGGAAAGTGGTGGTGACGGAGGGGAGTGATGATGAAAAGGGGGCGTGGCCGACAGAGGATGAGGAGGAGGAGTGAGTTTGAAAGGACAGGATTGTGAAAAAGATGAATTACAGCCAAAAGGTCTGGGCCCTGCGTGTGTCCTGTCTGTCTGTCTGTCTGACACCGACAGGGAGCCCGTGATTCATCATGGCCGCCACTGCCAGACGGAATTAAGGCTCTGCTCTTTAGCATATGCAAGTCTAATTATGCAAATCAGCTGTGTGAGACAAAACATTACTGCAGCGGTTAGTCAGTCTGGTTTCGGGCGCTTACATGAATGTGTGTGCATTTGTCTCTGTCACTCTCATGACCCTGAAATGAAATGAAATTACTGCTTGTCAGCTAACTGGGTGGGTATTGATGTTGTTGTGTGTCCACGCACTCAGTGTGCGCGCGCGCGCGCGCGCGTGTGTGTGTGTGTGTGTGCGTGTATGAGAGAGAGGCCTGAACCAGACAATAGACCACAAACTGGTACAATGAATTGGAACTCCTGTACGTAGCTCCCGTCCCTCATCAATCCAGATTCTGTTGGAGTGTCAGACTGCGTTCACATCAGCCTTGTTTACTTGACCCTGGAGCCTTTTTGTGTATACTTCATTTGTGTTGGTGTGAACCCACAGAACTGGGCCCTCTGGTGCTCGCCCACTACAACATGAACAACCTCCATGCATAATACCTCTGCTTGGCTGGCCAGCTGAGGGGGGCCCAGTGTAATTGTCTTTCTAGGGGCCCAGAATTCCTAGCTACGCCCCTGCCTACCACATCTACTACTTCTGGATCTGCCGCTCCACCGTGATTGTTGGACTTGTGTGTGCGCATTCACGTAATACTGCCTGCAGAATTTACCCAGTAACAGCTGGAAGCTTTTTCTGATTGGCTGATAAGTCGAAATGAACTTATTCTAGTGCAGGAAAACCAGGGATACTTTATAGTGATTTAGCAAGAGAATAAGGCTAACCACCAGCACTAACCTGTCCAAATGTTGCCACCTGGAAACCAGCATATATATATATATATATAATTCCTGTACACTTTGTGACTTTAGAGCCTGGTGTAATGACTGTTATTACAAACAGACCAAGAGAACATATTTTTCTTAATATGATCAGCGAGAACATTCTCTCTTTATTGTATCTTTTTGAAAAACAAACAAACAAAAAGTCCTTTGTAACTCTCTTTTGTTAACATTTCAGAATTCTGTACAGGATAAAAAGAAATAAGCACTGCTTAAGGAACAGAGTCAAATCTCAAACTAGAAAATAAACAAATGAAAAACAAAAACAAAAGTTCCAAAAAAGAGAGGAGGAGGTTTACAATACAAATTAGTAGTAAGACATTGTCTGAAGTGCAATGGCATAGCTCAGATGGGTTAAAGGTGAAAACAAAAAAACTTCAAAATGAAAATACTTCTCTATTTTTCCAACAAACAGTAAATTCTTTACAGAGTAGAGACTGTATTATCTGATGTATTTAAACCTGTAAAAACATATTTACAAATAGCCGTTATCTTTTATATAGTTTTTCTCATAATCACATATATGTCAGCACCAGTAAAAAAAAACAAAAGAACAAAACAAACAGAATCAAACATCAACAACAACAACGTTTGTTAAAATGTTGTCTACAGACTTGGTCCCGGTACATCATGATATTTGGAGGAAACGTCCTCAAACCCAGTCCTCACTGTCAGGCCGCTCTGACCTTCGCTCTGACCTTCGCTCTGACCTTCGCTCCACCTTCTCGCCTGGCGTTTGGAGCAGAGGTGGCCTCGGGTGAAGTTCTCCCTTCGCGTGGCCGAGCCTGCTTCAGAGTTTTGGAAGTAAAAGCAGCATGAGTGACGGCTGCTCCTCTTGTGCAAGGACGACTCAAACGATCCCAGAGCTTCTCCATCCATCCGCACACCGACACAGGGATGCGCCCCCCCCCCCCTGATGGAAGAGGCCCTTTATACCTTCCGTGGAGCACTTCTCCCCCCCCCCCCCGCCCCCCCCTGAACATGACAATAATAACAAAACAAAACAAAAAACACATCTCATTCTCGGGGTGCTACCGATCGCAGTGACACCTACAGGACAAACGGGTGCGGTTGGTGGTTTAAAGTTTGTATTTAAAGGGTCGATTTATACAACAGCAACAACCATGAGGACAGATGATGGCAAAGAGAGTTAGTTTACAGAGAAGAAGAAGGCTTTTTTGGTTTGTTGATTACAGCATCATTCTCCAAACATTCACTCTAATGAGCTAAATACAAAGTAATGCACACGCACTCTTACGCTTTCATTCATCTTTTTAACCAAGACTACGAAACACTTAGAGAAGAGGGGGAGGAGTTATCTTTACCAGTGACGGAGGCAAAGGGGAGGACAGCCGGAGACAGAGGACGAGACAACGCGGAAGCGATGGCTGTTTGATGCTGACTGGCGCTAATCTGTAGTCGCGCTTTAAAGGTGCAGTGTGTAAGATTTGGTGACCTCTAGAGGTGAAGTTGCATGTTGTTTCCATCTCGTCACCCTCACCCTTCTGAGCACGCAGGAGAACCTACGGTCGACTTCAGTTGTCATTAAAGCTCAAAAGATGTTTAGTACGTCCACTCTGGGCAACTGTAAAAACATGGCCGCCCCCATAGAGGACCTGCTCCTCATGTAAATACACATTAATAGGCTCATTTAAGGGTCATGGAAAGAAATAAAACATTGAGGCGAATATAAATTCATGAAAATGCCAGTATATAATTGTTTTGTAATATTTTTTACAAGTGACAAAAATCGTACACATTGCACCTATAAGCCCCAATGTGTTCCTCTATTTCCTTCTCTGCGGTGGTTACCGTTCAGACTCAGCAGCTCGTTCACAGTATCGCACGGTTACACGCGTGACAGCGATGAGAAGCCGCGATGTGAAGTAAAGCAAAGGCCACGGGAACTGAACGACTGGCTGCGTTACGATGGATGGGAGGAGGAGGAGGCGAGAGGTGTGACGGGGGGACAAAGTCATATTGAAAATAAAAGAGCCAATCTAAATGTTTTCTTTTGCTTTCTCTACCCACAAAGACATTTGTTAGAGATACGACACAGCGACAAACAAATAAAGGATGCGTGGGTGGATTTTCCAATGAGCGCGTTGTAATTCCCTTGCGAAGAAGAAGAAGAAGAAGAAGAAGAAGAAGAAGAAGAAGTCACTTATGGTGATTGAATACATTCAGTGCCCAGCCAGTCGCTCTGCCTGGTGTCAGCCTGATGCATGTGATGTGGCTGGTGTCACACAGGCAGAGGCTCTCGTGTCAAATTAGCTCCGTTAGCTGCCTCTCACACATCTGCTCGTCCTCCCGGGCCGTTTGTTTGTTTATCCGTTTGTTTGCCGTTTGTGTGTGTGTGTGTGTGTGTGTGTCAGACCGAAAGCTCGCTCCAGCTGCCTGTTCTTTGTCTTCCTCTCCGTGCATACCGAGCATCCATGGCCTCACACAGGAAATGAATCCCCCATATTAAAAAGAAGATGGGAAAAAAAAAGAGCCACCCAGGTTGGTTGCCTGGTAGAAGCACTAGAGGGCAGAGTGTGCTTGTCTGGCACGATGGAGGAACATGATTTGTTCTGTTGTGATGTTCACAATTTCAACAGGGAGAGGAGAGTGGAGAGTGAGGAACGAGTCTCCGGAGAGAGGGTGGGAGAGGAGAGACAGGGGGGAGAGGAGGATGAGAGAGAGAGACAGGGAGGGAGATGAAGTAAAGTGTGTGTGTGTGTGTGTGTGTGTTGGGGGGAGGGGGGGGCGTGCAAATCTAAGAGAGGAAATGGGAGCGTTGAGAGTGATTTCTTCTCCCTTCAGCTGAGAGATGTGAGCAGCGAGGAGCTGGGTGGCACAAACACACAAATAAACGGCTGTCTGGAGAACGAGTCTTCCTCCCCCTTCATCTGTGTGAGGTGTTCAATCGGCCGCCGCTGAGGCTGAGGCTCGGGCTCAAAGCGCTGCTGTGTAAACGGGGCTCACTTTCAAATACTGGAACATGAGGAGAAATTCATTTCGCCAAGAAAGAAGGGAAACTAATGAAACACACCTCTTAATCTCTATATTGGTTTTTCATTAATATGCACGAGACATAATGATCGCGTTCTCTCTCTCACACACACACACACACGCACACACAGACTCACTGACATGACATAACACAAGACCTCATTTGTAACCTCGCCCATGTTTTACAAAACAAAAACATGCCAGTCCAACATCACGTCGTCCTCACTCTTTTGCTTGCTCAGGTTTGAACTTCAGTCCGACGTTGATGTTCGGTTCATCCAGTAAAAACCCTCTCCCTCTTTGCTATTGGCTCGGGAAAAACTCCTCCATCCACCCGTCACTCGAGTCCAGCTCCGCCCCCGCGCCGTCGCCCAATCCGAAGGCTCCACCGCCTGAGGGCCCGCCCCCATATCCGTAAGATGACATGTCCTGATTGGCTGTCCTCTGGTAGCCCTGCGGCTGACCCCCGACCCCAACCGCCCCGGGTCCGTAGGGTCCACCTCCCCCTCCCCCCGTTCCGATCCCTGGTCCTCCAGGACCCGGGCCGAAACTCCCCATCCCAGTCATCCCCTGGCCCATCACCCCTTGGTTCATTCCCTGGTTCATGACCATGGGCCGGGGCTGGTTGGTCCTGGGCTGACCGCCCATATGAGGGCCCATCATGGGGCCGCCCATGCCTGCGGCCGGGTTACCCACCCTGGGGTCCATCCCCTGGCTCATCCCCTGCCCTGGGCCCTGAAAGTGTTGCTTGGCCATGCGCGGGGGTTGACCCGGCTGCATCCCGTAACCCTGGGCTGAGTTAAACGCCACCATTTCCCCTCCCCCGCCTCCTGTAGTCCTTCCCACTCCTCCCCCGATGGCCTGCAGACTCTGTCCTTGCTGCTGCGGCCAGCCGCCCGCCCCCATGCCCCCGCCACCTCCTCCTGCTCCCAGCATGCTTTGCAGTCTCTGCGCCTGAGCTTTGGCATTGGGGGGGCCTTTGAGGGGCTGCTGGCTCATGGAGTTCATTAACATCCCCTGTCCCCCATACCCTCCCGCTCCACCACCTCCGGGGCCTCCTGGCATACCTCCGACCCCGGGACCCGCACCCGCCTGCCGTGGCGGACCTCCGGCAGGGTTGTGCTGCGGTGGAAGACCCATGGAGGCTTGGACACTTTGGCTCTGGTGCTGCTGCTGCTGTTGGTGGATCATTTGGCTCATGGAGGGGTTGAGCCCGTAGAGGGAGCCCTGGTTTGACCCCTGGTTCCCATAGGGTAAGCCCATGTCGGCCTGGGGTCCCACCGAGGCCCCCTGGCTCTGAACGGAGCTCATCTGGACCATCTGCTGCTGGCTCTGCTGCTGCTGCTGTAGGAGTCGCACGGCCCGGATGTTCTGGAGAGCCTGGCTCCTGGACGCCAGGTCCTGAGGAGGACCTGGTAACGGAGAAGGAGAGGAGTTACGACAAACGAGCAGAGACCTCAGAACATCTGCACAGAACAGCAGGGGGGCTACGACTGGAAAAAGCAGGATTCAGCTTATACGTTCAGCTGAGGAGATCATGTGATTTGTTTACAGAACATAGACACTGGTGTTGGCCCTCATCACCATCAGCTCTCTTCTACATGTGTGGTTTCAACTTAAAGTATTCATTTGATTTTTGTTTTCTCCTTTTTGCATCACTAAATAACACCAACTCACCCACTCACTCACTCAAGACAGGAAAACCTCCTGCTGTGTTCTTACATTTGAGTTTTTGGTCACTCTCCATTTTCTGTCTGAGCTCTGCTGGCTGGAGAAATTCTGGATCCTTTGAATTTGACATTTAAATAGTATTTTCATAGATTCTCCAGAGTTAGGTACACGTGTGACAGCGTGGTTAAACCGACAGAGCTCACACAGGAACTTGACTTTTATAGAATGACTCTGGTTCCCCTTAAATCCCCCAGCAACACATGGGAGCAATCTCATCAATCAGTGTTGAGGCAAAGATTTATATCCTCTGACAAACAGTTTTACTCTGGTAACAGAGGCTTCTCCCCCAATTCAGCTTCAAACCTGCCACAGTTAAATACATCTAAACACACTTCAGCTCCAGTAATTCACCTCCTAGCTTTTTCCAATTAGAGGCACACTGAGCTGAGAAGGCCTGCAAGCGTGGAAATGGCTCAAAGCCCCCTAATAAACCCACTCATGACATCAATCCACTAATCCCTCACCTCACCGCTCAGACTGGAACTGTAACAGAGGGGTGAGCGCGGAGACAGTCACACGCTCACGGTAAATTCAATTCTTCAAATTAACAATTTCGTTTAGCAGACGCTTTCAGGATGGATGGAGAGGCTGGGAATTGAACCCACAACCTCATGCAAACAAAGCCTCAAAGCTTTATCACTGAGCTACACCCACCCAGTTTCACATGAATATGAATGAATATCCTGGATACGAGTGTACTCCAAACTGAGGTGACACCACCACATTCAATGCATCTGAATCACCCATCACATTTCTATGTACAGATATGAAAGTTTAACTATGGTCACGGTTCAACTTAGCCAGTTAATTGGACGATTGTTGTGGTTCCAGTAAACAAGCAAGAATGGGAATGGATTGTGGAGCAGTGCATTGGGCAACCTGACAGCTCAGTGCATTCTGGATGTGCTGAATGTTTGTACAGGTAAGATGTAACAACATCACCACGTGTTTGGTGTTTTAGCACTTAAAGGTGCAGTGTGTAAGATTTGGTGATATCTAGAGTGGTGGAGTAGCATGTTGTATCCATCACCTCACCCTTGGCATGCAGGACAACCTATGGTGGCCCTTAGTTGTCATTAATATTCAAAAGATGTTTAATATGTCCACTCTGGGCCACTGCAAAAACATGGCGGCCCCCGTGGAGAGGACCCACACGTGGAGAGGACCCACACCCACTTAGGTAAGTACAATGTAAGGTTGTCATCGTTTTGTGACAAAAATGATCCAAATCTTACACACTGCACCTTTAATACAAATAGGGTGAAGAGTGATGACATGTTTTTGTGGGCCGACCTAGAGGTCATTCCTGAACTGCTTCACTCATTCACTCAGCCAATGGAATTTTCGCAGTGGATATTTGATGACTGATGAAAAAATAAGCTCTATGGCAAACATGAGTCTATAATACATTTTATTCAGCAAGATAAACTCCTCAAATTGACACCACTTAAATGGTGTTTGAAGGGTAAATGTGATCTTTAGAATGAAAAGCTACACCCCCCGTCACATGAATTCATCGTCAGCACCACAATTCATGAGTGGGCTTTTTACTGACATCTTTAAACTGCAATGCAAACATATTTGAGTCTTATGGGTTTGTGTTAACCACACAAACTCTTCACACATCTGGAGCTTTTTATCAAAAAAACAATAATTTAGTGCGAAAACAAAGGACGGAATGTTGGCGTGCTAACTTGGTTTGGCTTGCTTTGTAGGACTCATTCCTGCAGTCATCTATTGGACTTCCCGGTCAAACCTCAGCACCTATATGCTCAAGGGGGAGTCATTTGACTCCCAAACACTATTCTGGTTTTAAAGGTGGAGTGTATGCGATTTGGAGACATCTAGCGGTGAAGTTGCATCCCCCCAGGAGAACCTACAGTAGCCCTCAGTTGTCATTAAAACTCAGTATTTCCACTCTGGGCTGCTGGAAAAAGATGGCGGCGAATATGAAAATGTCAAAATGTAATTTGTTTTGTAATATTTCTTTCCAAACTGTCAATGAAATCGAACACACTGCACCTTTAAGACATTTCATTTAGTCAGACTAAGATGTTCACAAGTATTCTAAAAGTCTACGTTCACTGGGAATAACAAAATAAATACATACATGTTGAGAACGTGTGGTCATGTAAACACAGTGACTGACTGAGTGACATCAGGACATCTGAACTAACAGGTGTGTATCTAGGCCACTGTCTCTTCCTCTCCATGTATCTCTCAGACTCGCAGACAGTCTCTCTGACAGCTATAAAAGACTTTCAACTTCATTCTCCTCCTCCCTCCCTGCATTTTCTTCATCTCTCCATCATCTCTCTCACCCACTCATCTCTTTCTCTCTCCTTCTACCTCCCGGACTATCTCTACTCCTCTTTTTGCCACCATCACCCCTCCTCCCCCTGCCACCCCCTTCCCTCCTGCTTCCCTCCTCTCATCCATCTCTCTGACTTCACCGGAACTCTGGGGGATCCAGGACAGACAAGTTGCCGTGGTAACAGGCAGAGCAGGAATATTCTATATTTTTTTTTCGGGGGGAGAGAGAGGGAGCGAGCAAGAGAGAGAGAGAGAGAGAGAGAGAGAGAGAGAGAGAGAGAGAGAGAGAGAGAGAGGGCGGGGAGGAATATTGTATATTTTTTTTTCGGGGGGAGAGAGAGGGAGCGAGCGAGAGAGAGAGAGAGAGAGAGAGAGAGAGAGAGAGAGAGAGAGAGAGAGAGAGAGATGGCTGAGGAGTGTCTGAGTGCCAACTGATGTATCTGACAGAGACAGACAGAGAGGACGCGGTTTGGTTTCAGGGTGATGTTCAGTCGACGCCGCTGTTTGCATACATGCTTTTATGAGTCTGTCTGTCTGTGAATCTGCCACAGCGTGAGCTGTAAAATCTGTGTGTTTATCCTGGCACGCGTCCATCTATACCATACCTCTAGCAGACTGAATACACATATGTGATTGCAAGCTTCTTTTTTGTTTTTGTTTTGATTTAACCATCTGGATACTGAAATGGAAACTGTTTTGCCAAAAATCCATGTGTTAATGTGGACGTCAATAAGGATGCTGAAGAATTTAGGTCAGGTCTTGGCTCCTTCATTAGAAAATCTATCGAGGTGCTGCCACTCTTGTGTTTTTGAATACATTGTCTGCATTGTTGCAGCACATATGGAATGAATCCATGTGTTTGTGTCTCTCACCTTGGTATTGATTGACTTGGGGGTATGGATTCCTCTGGCCCTGGCCCATCTGTCTTGGGAGGTGCTGCTGCTGTTGGAGCTAAAGACATAGACACAGACATGTTGTTCAGTGTATGGTCCTCATGACTGTTGGAGGTATCCAGGAAATGCACAGTGATGCTGTCCCATTTAAGACCAGGTCAACAAAGCTGATTTCGTCAAACACCTCTTTTTGTTTCGTTTACACTTTCAATTTCTGCTGTCACAAAACACTCCACACTGTATCTTTAAAAGAGAGGGCAAGTGTTACACGATGCAGAAGTTGAAACTGTGGCGCGGAGCAGACTTTGGTAAAGGTGAGACGGACGTTTGAGACATTAGAATTGATACAGATCTTAGACACAGCGACGGCAGGACGGATGCTTATACAAATATCGCCATGGCAACCATAAAACTCAAAAGAGCTAATAAGTTGGGGTTATCACATTACAAAAGAAGCAGCAATCCCAACAACTCTTGTTTTGTGAGGGGTTTATT
>JAFBJT010106950.1:0-43637 GCA_016785325.1 Chascanopsetta lugubris | reverse complement strand
AAAGAAAGAAATAATGTGTGTGTGTGTGTGTGTGTGAGAGTGTGTGAGAGTGTGTGTCTAATCCAGGCTAATACTCTGTTTAATACGGGAGAAGTTGAGTGAGCTGGCAGGCCTGGTAATTAAGTGAGCAGCAGTCTGTTCTGATGGCTCTCTCTCTCACACACACACACACACACACACACACACACACACACACACACACCCAGCAATTTGGAATCCCATTACAATGGGAACAAATATCTTCCAGCCTTTGGAAATCACCATGAACTGAGGCCTATTAGGAGATTCTGAACTCCTGTAAACACAAACCTCGGGGGGGGGTGGGCAATTGCTGGAGTCGCCGTGCCTTGGGCCACGAGTGAGATGAGACGTTTAGAGTATGATTGAAATCCCATAATGCAACATTACATCACCGCACAGCTTAAGGCGGCGCGGGCCAACGCTGAGGGTCGTGGGAATTGGGCGCCGCGATTTAAAAAATGATTCACGCCACAACAAAAGGTAAACTCCCGCCATGTGGCAGGAGAGGTGGCCAGTGACGACATCTCCATTAAAAACCTTCAAAATGACACTTTTTTTTCCATATCGTCAAATTTTTATGAGTATTCTAATCATTTCTATCCATCATCAGTGAGAATTATAAATACTCTACAATCCAGATCCAAGGGTAATTCCAATGATCAGTCTCCTCAACATTTGATGATAAGACATATTTTCAAACCAGGAAATATCTTTCACAAGCCCCACCTCCTTTGGTTATATCCTCCTTCACCTCTTTCCGAATCCCTTAAAGGTGCAGTGTGCACGAATTTCCCCAAGGGACCGAGAAACGACCTCGGCTGCACGAGGCCGGGGGGCGTCTGCCAACCAGAGAGCTCCGTGTGCCGAGGTCGTTACCTGAAAGGCGGCTGTTCGGGGCCTAAGACGAGGCGCTGTTGTCTGCCAGGTTTGTCCACACAGCTGAAAACTGCAACACTCGGGGGAAGGAGTGTTTCTTTTTTTTTGCCAGCCGAGATTTAGAAGGTTCACGTCCCGCTCTCTGCATCTCGAGTCATGATCATCCGTGATCGTCAATGTCTGACACACCACTCGCGCCAAAGTCATCAACAACAGACCCACGTTTTGTGACGCACGCTCAGCAGATGTTAAAATACCTTTTTTTCGGAAATAACATTTCCACGCAGTGCGGGCTGGAAATGTGTTTTACCTTTTACACATTTTTTTTCTTCTTCTTTCTCACCCCCTGCAGCTGGAGCCTGGAGTGTCCTCTGTGCCGGTCACCACAACAACAGAGTGCGGGCATGCGACGCGCACGGCTGCGGAGCTTTCAACTCTAAACGGTGGTTCTTCCCAATGCGTCATCGTTAGAAAATCAGTGACGGTGCAGAATCAGAGTTTCACAGCGTCGCTTAGTTGATAAGAGTTTTTTTTGCTGTGTCATCCTCTGAATGTGGATGAATGAGGAGATTTGAGCAGAGATATGTTCGGCCCCTTTTTGTGGGGAGAGTGATAACACAACGCTGTCCTTAGATACCTTCTATACTATACTTGACAAACAGAGGGTAAGCTTACTTTACACATGCAGTAGAGCATACTATATTAGGGTGAATCTAACGTTAATATATCAAGAAATAAGATTGGCTATGTAAATTCTATAGTTTAGAGGAAATAAACGATAAACTATTTTTGAATAAAGATACAATACAGACATGCATACACACAGGATAGAACAGTAATACTGCAATGTTGTAATGCTTTTGTTGTTTTTTTTAGACTAATTTCCTTCTGCGACAATAATCTTAACCTAACCAAACTTCACTTCACTTCACTTAAGTCTAATTTATCTTATCTAATATGTATCATGTAAAATATCACTAAGTGTAGTTGCTATAATCGACTCTGTTGGCATGACAACTGGGAAAAGGTGCCTCGAGTTCCCAGCTCCAGACTTTTAATGAGTAACTCTATTAGCATGTGGGGAGGGAGGATGACTGAGCCCAAGGAACAATGAGTCTTGGAAAATGAGACTAAACCCATTGTTCAGAGTCTCTATTAGAACATTCTGGTGAAATATGACTGGGCCAAATGTGCCTTTGAAAAGATGCTGATGTAATAATCTCCCCTGCGCGTCGTCTCTCAGAGGTAACGGCCTCCACAAAGCGCTGGACCTGGTGTGTGATGACTACGCTGTTGTCAACGCTCCGTTCTCGGGGAATCTGGCAGGTCCGGTGAGGCGGAGGGACCGAGAGGGGAATCAGTATGATGGTGTCACATTTCTCAATGATGGTAAGGATGGTGAGAGGTTCATATCATTCGTTGACGTGGAGGTCGAGGATTAAAATGAATAAATAAACAAAATAAGGGGAAAAACAACTTTTCCCCATTGAGCCATTTCATCAGGCAAATGCAAATATTAACCTTTTGGTTTGGATTGAAATTTCGGAATTACCCAAATGAAGAGAATCTGTCTGTTTTGGGCTCAATTTAATTTGCAAAATCACATTGCAGCAATCCCATATGAAGATAATTCACCTTGAACTGATAACAAATAGAATATCCTTAAAGGAGCTCGCTGAGCAGAAAATAATGGGTTGCCAGGTTTTATTTCAACCCACAGTAATCTTCCGCTGTTCCCCTTGAAAAGCTCATTCCTGTAATCTACACCGTATTCGGCCATGGTTGGGGTCAAAGGTAACGGTGGGATATTACGGCATAGGAAGCGATTTACAGGGATTAGTCAGGGTGTCGGAGAGAGGGAGGCTGAGACTGGCCTGAACTCGTGGTTCCCTCTGACCCCGAGCATCCGGCTGCATGCGAAACCCCGTCAAAGGGCGTGTTTATGGGTGACCCCGAGGACCCCTGGAAGAACAGAGCAATCCATCGGCTGGCATCGTCGTCCCGGGAGCCCCCCAGTGTAGCGGGAGTGCGCCCCGAGAGCATCTTGAGTTTGATAAGGCACCGCAGTGATGAGTAAACATCATTAGTCGTCATTCCGCCCTTACCCCTAATTGAACTGTATTATCAGAAGAACACATGTACTCTTCCACTGCTTTCATCTCCGGGTGAAGCGCAGACATGATTAGACATCACAGAGACACATTACCTCGCCATGATACCCACACTAATGCCGAGACACTGATCATTAGGGGCTCAAAGGGTTTAATGACGCCGCTCTGCTTGTCGCACACTAGCCCACTCCTGAGCTCGTGTGTCTCCAAGTGCAGCACTTGTTTTCGTCTGCATGCTGATGGAGACACGCGGGGACAACCCTATTTTAGGGTCTTGAACCCAATATCCGTGGTTTTAGCCTCTTTGCCAGCTTGGTCGCATCTCCAGGCCGGGTGGTGCTTGCCAGCGTTAGCTCCCTTTGCGAGCTTGTGTTCCTCCGATGCCTGCAGCTGCTTGTTCCAGTAAAGTTCAGCAAACGCAACAGTCACACCAGCACAGACGTTTCGGTGACTTTGGGGCCCTGAGGAAATTGCGCAACGTAGAGGCAAGGGATCCAACCTCAACAACTCTGATTATTGCGAGACAGCCTCTCACTTCAGCCACAGCTGCCCACACTTACATAAAGAGAGATGTATTGATGCCGTGAAGCTGCTGATGCCCAAAGTTGCCCCCTCTTACGTTTCTGTCTGTGACCCAGTGCACTGTGTGAAGATCTTCAACATTCGTCCTTATCGCTACATCGGCCCCGTGTCTCAGGGACGAGCGCTGGGTTACGTGCTGCCTCTGCAGGAGCGCTTCGCCGGCATCGCCTCACACCTGCAGCTGCGGATGTGTGACGGCACCGACCCCTCGCATTTCGTCTGAGCTCCGAATTTCATCTCCATGCAACTTAACGTTTGGCCTATGACCCTGCCGACTGCATCCCAGATGCCGAATCATGATTATGTTCCAAAAGTGCCATAACTTTATCGCCTTCAGAGATGTTTACATTTGTATCATCTACGCTACGTCTTCACTTCTTATCTCTACCTCATGTCTTGGAACTTTTTATCTCTTCTTTGTCATTTTCTATTATAGTCAAGTGATTTTCTGTCCCTTCTCATTTCTTAATAAATATGACTCATGCACTTCCTGCTTTTCTATATTTACTTTAGAAAATCCCATTGTATAACACTGAGCCATTCCTAAATACTTTGAAATCAAATGACGTCATTAAGTCCTGGTTTCGTTTCTGCTTTAGATTCAAATAGGCTCCGTTTCCTGTAACATGGAAAGCAATACGTCATGACAACAACACAAATGATTCACTTTTCCTAAATACCGACTTACTTTGACTGAAATGCCCTTTTCTCTGTCGTGGAGCCTCCTGCAATATTCTGCCACTCACCAGCATGGGGGCAGACTTCTGCACGTGAAGAAGTGCCACATATACAGTATTAGTGTAATGAGTACAACACACCAAAAGAGGGCGCCACTCAGCAACTAAATTGCTGGTAGACTATCGATGCGTTTGACTACAAATGTAAATGTAATTGTAACTGACCATGCCTTAACAACGACACCCTAACAATAACATGAATAAAATGACGTCACTACGACAATGACGTAATGCCACAATTTTTCCAATTTCTGCTCCACTGTTTGTTTTGAATGTGTGTCACCTCCTCGAGGTGTAATCTACAATAGATAACAGTTACCCAGTCAGTGGTGCAGTTTTTGGTGTATGTTGGGCAGGAGCCTTTTTACAGTTGAGAGATCCTGCAGCCTGTGGTTCGGCCCTGGCGGAGGAGGGGTTAGTCCGCGGTGCGTAATCTCGTTCGTCCCAGTCTGAGGAATGGGAGTGGGCGGGCTGGGACAGGCTGGGAGTGTGGTTAGATCCCTCAGCGGGACGGGACGAGGCGCAGGAGGAGGAGGAAGAGGAGAGGAAGGGGGGAAGGAACCAAAAGAGAGTGTGTGAACTTCTGGCTCCTGAGCGGCTGAATGCAGGGGTTGAACGTTTCGCCACTTGAACGAAAATAGGCCGTTAGTCGGTGTGAGCGGACGCAGAACCGATGACAAAGAACAACGCCGCCGCGCAAACTTTCTCCGCCGGGTTTGGTCGCTAGAGAATTCCGCTTCTTTTTTCCCCCTCTCCTCTTCTCTTTTCTTTTGACCGGGAGCCCCAGAGGACGAGGACATCATGCCACGGCGCACCGTGCTAGAAGTAACCGTGCAGGATGTGCAGAAGCGGAGGAATCCGAATAAACACTACGTAAGGGACTATTTTCTCTCCTGAACTAACCAAAACTAATGTGTTGAGGAGTGGAGCAACAGATAGTGTTTTTGCTGCTCTTCTGCTTTTCCTGACGGGTAAAGTTAAAAACAAAGAGAGTGTCAGATTACAGCTCAGGAGAACTGGACACTTTTTTAAACTTTAGCTGTTAAAGGTCCAGTGTGGAAGATTGAAGGGGAATAGTTTCCTTATCTATTGCTGGAAACCGTTTATTATTAGTGTAAAACCACCTAAACAACTTCTTGTTTTAATTACCCTGGCATGAATACATTGCATTTACAGCAACAATTGGTCCTCCCTATGGAGGCGGCCATGTTTCTTTGTGTGTTTTTTTTTTACAGTATCCCAGAATGTACAAATTTAGCACTTTTTTTTACTTTTGAGGTACCAAGCTACCATACGTGTGATTTGGGGTAATCACCCACAATATGCAACTTAACCAGTAGTTGTCACTCAATCAATCACCATGTACCTTTAATGTTATAGCCAATAGATATGATTGATCCAAAATGCTAAAGAGGAGAGTAAACGGTTTAGGTCTGACACCTTCGAAAAAACAATCTCTTCAAAGGTTTAGTGTGTTGACTTTTGAGACACCTAGTGGTAAAATTGCAAGTTCCCTAGTTGTCATTAAAACTCAAAGGTAATAAGTGTGCCCATTCAAGGCTACTGTAAATACATGGTGGTTCAACATAGGGGCCTTTGTATAATCTTACACACTGGACCTTTAAAGAGCTAGGATCTTGACAACACTGTTATTGAATCCAAGAGACAAAATGTAACGTAAATGTCTGGCAGATTTAAGATCAATCAGCTGATTGTGTGTAACCTCCATGACCTTTGACCCCTCCCCTCATTCCAGAGACAAATATAAGCATTGCCCTGTCACCCCACCCGCCCTTCCACATGTGTACCATCACAGATTAAGGTTTAAGAAAACATCTCAATTTGACTAATCAGTCCTGTCCTCAATTAATTCAAACTTAATCCTCCTGATAAATGAAGTAACCGTCAGAGCTTTATCATGCCCTGAGCTCTTTCATTTAAAAACGCCATTACAAGCAGGCACTGATAACCAGGAAGTCTGGATGGCAGCAGCAGCAGCAGCAGCAGTTCTCTAAGGTCATGGCAGGGAAAACAAGGCCATGTTTGAACAAGGGAAGGGCCTAAATATTTCCATATGTCTCGCAGCATGTGGGCCTATATGACTCACTTATTATTTTCTCCTTTCTATCCGTTATAGAGGTTTGTATTTTCATTCAGCGTTGAAAAATATATCCCTTGTCATCAGTTTTTGCAATGAATGGCAACGCTGATGTTTACGTTAAAAGAATACAATAGCCTTGTGTGTATAGTAGGTGCCATGTAATGCCTCAATATTCTCATTAACATTTCAATTGGCACATGGGTCTGTATTGTGTTACAATAGTGGTAATAGTCCTCTAAGCAGGGGAAATATGAAGAACAATGTGTGTGTGTGGATATTTTCCCTCTCGCAGCAGTTTTCTCCCACTGGAGCTGCAGAGCCTGAGTGGGAGACAAGAATGTCAAAGAGCCAAAGATCCATTATTTTTTCTGTCTGCAGTGAATAAACAAAAGAGTCCTCATCACTCGCGCATAGTTGGTGATAGCGAGTGTCAGGGGACATGGAGGTTAATTTGTCTGCAAAGGTGCACACGCTCATTTTAAAGTAACACGTATGACATCATACGAGCAAGCGTGCCAACAGTGTCGGTCCATGCCAAGGCCTCAGCAGGTGTCTGTGTTAGCTGTGTGTGTGTGTGTGTGTGTATATGCGACCTCATGTGCATATGTTGGGTTGTGTCCGTGTGTGTTGGGGAAGAGATGGCAGAGTGGAAGGACAAGAAGACCTCATACCGCTGTGAGTGTCAGCGGTCAAGGACGCAGAGTTCTGCGGGTCCTGTGTCCCGTCCATCTGTCTCCATCTGTGTCTCTTTCCCCCCACACACACACTGATACATACACACACACTCACACACACAGGCCGGACATGTACAACCGTCCAAAACCCTGGGGTGTGGTTACAAGTACAACCGGCCTCTTGAACCTCTTACTCGTTGCCAAGACAGCAGACTGACAACAAGCAAAGATAATTGCTGATTTGAGTGTTTCACTGACTTGTGTAAAGATAGGATATGCAATAATAGACTGAATATAAAGCTGAGGCTCATAGTAGGTGATTCACTCGTTGCCATCTTGCCAATGCCCAGCTCAGGTAGAGCTGGGGTGGGCCCATGGCACTGTCACAGCATCCACAGAGTGTGTCTGGTTAGCCCGGGTGTCACTCAAGAGGCCACGCCTTTAATTATGCACAACTTCAAATCTCAATAGACCGAACATAAGCGAGTTAGAAAAGAAAATCACCCCCCAATTGTCACAAGAAAACATGTGACTGATTGAGACCAAAACCATAGTTCGACTGAATCTAAGACTTGTTTTATAACCAGCAGGCATCTGTGATCACATGCTACTTCACAACATCATTCAAACTGATCTTTTGTGAATAGTCTGAATAATAGGTCATTGACTGTTCTAAAATGTTTCAAAACTTTGTCTCTCCCTGGCCATATCTGACTTCACAGCCCTGAAAGAGAGCAAGCGAGGCTGGAGAGGCTCTGGGAGCAAGGCCAACTGAGTCCAGTCAGAGACAGAGAGCCACCCAAGAGTTTCCAATCACCTCCCTGCCTCTCCTCTCTCCTGTTTGTCTTTAGGAAAGGGGGGAAAAAAAGAAGAAATGTGTCTTCCTCTTTAAGACTGCAGGGATGAGGCCAGATGCTTTTAGTTAAACTTGTTGTAGAAGTTTCATCTCAATGATACAAGTCAGGCAGTCTTGGAAGTTGGATGTATACATACATAGATCCAAACAGCGTAGTACCATCCCCCCTCTGCAGGAAGTGATGCTGCAAGAGCAGGAAGGGAAGCAATTCGATATCCCTGATGTGTGTGTGTGTGTGTGTGTGTTTGAACGGATGATGATGTTAGTAACTGCTGCAGCTTGTTGCCTCACTTGCTCACTTGTTTGCTTTTCCTCATGCTGACCTCAAAAGGAGTCACAACACCACCAATTACCGGCACCATGAGTCACCGCAGTGATGCCTCGGGACGGGGGGGGGAGGAGAGGGGGAGGGGGGGGGGGGGGGGGGGGGGGGGGGGGGGGGGGGGCGAGGTTGGGATCAACCAGTGTTAACAACAATGGCTATTTGTTCGTGGGAGTGTTGCAGTTATTTTTGTGTTTTTTTGCTTTTCGCAGGTTTACATCATCAAAGTGTCCTGGAGCGATGGCAGCATGGAGATCATTTTCAGGCGCTACAGCAAGTTCTTTGACCTGCAGGTGAGTAAAGGGTCTGTCACCTCGAAATTAGCAATTTGATCTGGGATTAAAGGTTATTAACACTTCTCTTATTCTCTTTACTTAATCTGATTTGTAATGTGTTAGATCTGACACCACAAATGTGTCAGAAACAACAAGTACAAAAAGGAAAACAACAACAGCGCTTTGAAGCTCATTACTGGCTCAGTGACGATGTTACCATGGTAACCTGCCACATAATATGTCCCAGTAAGAACACCCAAACAAACACCCATGGCTATGTCATGTCATGTCATCTTCAACAATTTATCCAGTAATCTGGGTGAAGGGGTATACCAGTACACATAGGGCCATTAGGGGTATCAGTGTCACGGCAGGGTCCAAGTCGGATTGGAACCAGTAACCACTGAGCCACTGCCGCCCCCTCCACGATATTTGAATGGCAAGTAAATGAAAATACATCACAATGTTGCAACGGAAATGGTGCAGGACTTTGCATCAACACAAGTCAACTTTGTCACGCATGTGTGCATGTATGTAACTGTTAGGATGTCATGATATGCTCTTTACATGAATGGCTGAATGAAAGGGGAAGAAGAACGTGACAGGTTTGAACTCCTCCACCAATGTAGGCCAGGAACAGACTCTACATCCACCCTCCATGACACTGGTAATTAGGCTGCTCGGGAGGAAAATGTCCCGATGCAGTTTAGAGAAGACAGTGATGAATGCGACGACCGCACTGACGGCCACAGAAATGTCTGAATCACTGGCGAGCGTCACGCTGGCAGTTGTGTGTTGCACAAGGAGGGAATCTCATTAGTATCCATAGTTTCCCTTCCTCTTTGCGAGGTAATGAATCTATGGGCCTCGTCTGCGTCCGAGCTTGGAGCGTGGACTCCAGGAAACGCGGGGAGACGGTGGGCACATAGTCAATTTTGGCAAAGTCTACCGTCAAGCCTAATGGGATTAAACAGCTTTTAATTGATTAGGATCCTCAAAGCATGAGGAGTGAAATAAAAAATCATTATGGTCTGCTGAGCTTACAAATATAATGGTAACCATAGGGATGTGAACAGCTCCATTTCTAATTTCATTGTAAGGATCCAGAAGGTGCCTACAGTGTTGACCATATAATGATCACAATTGCTTTTTAGTTGCATCGCCTTGCCATTTTTCGAGGCCAGTTTGAAATGAATTATTCATCTCATCCGTACTTTAGCACATCAGCAGCACTATTATTAAATAACTTCCCATAACTCACATGGTATTAGATCAATGGCACTGCGTCACATGGGCTTATACAAGCTATTTTCACCAGGGGCATTCCCTGCAGGTGTTTACCTCCTACTTCCTCTCAGCTGCATCCTGCCGTGCAGACAGCCTACGGGTGGTGAGGGAGCTATAGATTGATGGAACCAACTAGAATAAAGGCACAAAGAAGATGAGTTTAAAAAGTTGGTGGAAGAATGGAAGTATAAACCTCATTTTGTTTGATAAGCTGAAAAATGGTTGGTCGAATTGGTCATTTTTGCTCATTGGAGCTAAGCAGTAGGTGTCCGGTAAGGATGGTGATGTATATCTGAGTCACACAGTTCCTCTCATTACCATGACTTAATTTCCTGTACCCCCCCGCTTTCTCCCTGCTACCTGTCCACTGTGGTCGTCCACCTCATCATCTCTCATTTTGTAGCTCCATGCTCTCATCTGTCCTTGAAATCCAGGATGTGTTTATATGAACAATGAACTGCTCACTGCGAAAAAAGGTGATGTACAAACTGACTGAGGTCAGTCCATAGTCTGAGAGGAGCACGGCAGGAAGTGCACACCACATCCTGTCACCACAGCTGGTGTGAGCACCAGTTCAACATGTGCTTTTTCCGTGATCACTAACCACAGACTCCACCTCAATATGAATCCTACGTATCCTAAGTACATCTCATTTGACCATTGTAATCATGATTTAAAAGTCCAGTAGCTAGAATTTAGATCAGATTGTTCACATTTTATTTTAGCAGTATTGGACTGTAGAGTAATAATATTTGTATGTCTATAATCACTTAAATTATATTTCTTTCCCTTACACTAGCATGGCAACTTCATATTTAGACTGAAGCTAGATCTCCCTTTGGAGATGTTGTGCCACCATATATTGACAGTAGCCTAGAATGGGCAAACCTAATATTAAACGTCATGTAATAATACTCTACATCCAAATACATTTAAACCCGGGCTGATATTCTGAAGATGAGAAAGACAACACATTGGATCACATGGATAACTACCACCTTAGCACTAGCTCCTAGATCTCTCCACCTTTTTAATGGTTGCTCTGCTGCTGTAATTGACCTCGTGATGATTCTCCTGCCAGATTAAAGTATTAACCTGATAATGGACATGATAAATAAATGCAGTCCATTAAATGGGAAACATGTGCTCTGGAACAGGTCTGGCACCAAGGCACAACGCCCGCTCTAATTACTGATATCTTGCACGTCTGACAAGAAAAACATCTCCTGAGCCTTTTAAGTGCCAGACGTTGTTATCACCCAGGATATCCCTGCTAATTCTACTTTTTTCACACTAATTCAAACTTAACTCTCGGTAACATAAGGGACTTGTACATCCGTTCGTGCTCTCTGGGCTGCAGACATATTTGCAAGACCTAAGTGAAGGATCAGAGAGCCTGTGCCGTCTCTTTCCGCCTCCCTACATTGTGTGGAATTGTGAACAGGAATAGTCTGAGCTGTTGCCTCAGAGCCATGGAAAGTGCTGAGCTTTGTTTCGTGCCATGGGGTCATCCGTAGCGGCTCTGCCATTTTAATTTCCATGTCACTTAGAACAGTTTCCGAGCTGCACACGTGTCCACAAGCTCAGTCCTACAACACACCCTGGGATACAGGAGACACTTTTGCTTCAAACATACACAGCTGTCACGTACTTTCCATCTGCTGTTATATCAAGTGACAAATTGTCTTCTTAAGGAGGGTTGTTGGGGGGGGGGCACAGTAGTTTGCTCAGGGCAATGAGGCTGGTTAACGGATTCCACAAAGCATTAGCAATCTCCGTGTTTGTCACATGCAAATGTACTAAGAAGCAGGGGAGCGGATCTGGAACCAGAGATTGGATCACTTCATTAGTTCATCAAAGCTGGAGTTAGAATACAGAATTTTAAACCTTGACAGATTCTTAAATGTACAAAGGTTTATCTCATGTCTTGAGGTGAAAATAGCAAAAACATTAATGAAATTGTGCAGTATACAGCTTGTAATGGGTTATACTTGTCTAGTGCATGCTGGGATATCCCCCAGACCCAGCAACCACAATGGAATAACTGAGTATAGAGTTTCAGTGGATGGGCAGAGGATTGCCTTAGCAACCGGAGAACAGGGCAGGAAATACTGTGTCATGTGTCCCCAGGGGGAAGTCCAGAGTTACCGTGACTTAAACCCAGCCTGCTCAGAATGACAGTGGGCCATGTGAACAGCTGATGATGATGATCACAGGGTAAACACTGCCACAATACATCCGGTCAGACGTCAGAACAGAGCTAGTCGTAGTTTCATCAAGATTAATATGCATGTCTCCTGTTCCTGGACACATTGTGGAGTTGAATGAGTATTGATTACACTGTCATGCTGCCGTTGTATAAGAGTAAATCAACATCCCTCTTTAAAAGAGTAAATATGAAGGCTATACAAGTCTTTTTAATGTTCAATTTATCAGTTACAATTGACATTGCATCAATTGTTAAGTCAGTCGCCTGTCTGATTTCAGTGCTACATCACTGTGTTGGTGTAGTGTGTACGATTTGGTGACATCAAGAGGTGAAATTGCACGCTGTATCCATCACCTCATCCTTCTGAGCCTGCAGGAGAACCTGTGGTAGACTTCAGTTCAGTCATTCAAACTCTAATGAGTTAACATGCATAGTACGTCCAGTTTTACTACTGTAGAGAGGACCTGCTCCGTATGTGAATTCAAGGGTGCTGGAAAAAATAAAAGATTTAGGTGTTTATAAATTCATGAAAATATCAGTATGTAATTGTTTTATAATGTTGTTCGAAGTGACAAAAAATCCTGAAATCTCACACACTGCACCTTTCAGCCTTTGGCATGACAACACATATAACTGAGAGCCCCTGTCCATACATACATGTCTGGACTCTCCCTGTATTCCAAGTAGATTAAGTGTTCATCGTAACAAAAGGTTTCTCTTTTACAGTAGAATCATCTGTAAATGGTTAACCATGACTTCATTCATGAATCGACAGTGACAGTGTAAAGACTACAGAGAAAGGCATGTTGCAAAGAGAGCAGCCATTGTTCCAGTATGGTTTCTACTCTCACTCATCCGTCTGGTGCTTCTCAGATCTTTATTAGGCCTTTATAGGGGGGCCGATGATGCGGTTAAAGCGGATACGGACTAGACAAATTATAGCCCCCGAGGAAGATTACGCTGGCCTCTGATTCAGCAAGAATTGTTAAATCAAATAGCAGTGTTTAGAAGGTTTACAGCAGCATGGGACATATTAACAAGCGGATGATGTGACATGTTTACAAAAGAGAGGTTGGCTATGCATGGCATCAGGTCTGTTTGTTCAAGGCTTTTCATTTGGTGAGTGAAATTTGTCAAACAGTTCTGACAATTATTAGTGCAGTAAAATAGCTCATCACAGTGGTTTTAAAGGCGCAGGAAAACACAGATAACAGCTGGCCCTGTTCATTTCATTTCACGTTGACCAGATCAATTAAATTAAATTACAATCTAATAAATTAAATCAAATTAAACAAATTAATTCTAAATTATATTAATCAATTTAATTCAGATTCAAGTAGTACATTTAATTAATGAGAAAATGAAAAAAATAGTTTCAGTAATGAATGGTTACAATTCTAAGCAAAGTATTAGATGTTGCATAGATTTGTTGCGTTCACATATTGAAGTGATTTATTATGTTGAGCTGATGCATAATATTTTCAGGATGCGATATCCAAAGAGCACCATGTGTCTTCCTGTCATCCACACACCAGCTAGTTTGTGTATTTCTCTCTGACCGACATGAGGGACAGAGGGATATCATTTAAAAACAACATATTTCATATTTGCTTTGGAAACGCATGTGGAGCTTGGCCATGCTCCACCTTGGCTTGACTTCCCCCTGCCTGTAGAGCATGAATATTTGATGTTGGTTGCATGATGTAACCAATATTTGGAGGAGACATCTCTCTCCTCTGTGCAGATGCCTTGTTCTTGTTGAGTTGGCTCTGATTACAGAGCAGATAGGAGGTTTAGAGGCAGACACAGAGGATGGGTGTGCCTGCACTCAAGAGTCAGACACATGGGAACAATTACAGTGCGTGGGGTTATTGGCTCTCCAGTGTGTGTCTCTCTCTCTCTCTCTCTCTCTCTCTCTCTCTCTCTCTCTCTCTCTCTCTCTGTCATAGTCTGCCTGTCTCTTTTAAGGTAGAGTAGTGTCAGCAGTGGAGCATCTTGACCTCATTGCCCTTTTATTTTACCTTAAGAGACTCCACTGACTCACTGCTTTTAAACCTTTAAACAAAGTGAAGCCTATTTTATGCCCCGTTTCTTTCTAAATCGATTGTTTTGTTTTGAACAAAGGGAATAACAATTGGTGGCTTTAACTTTAAAGAGGTGGAGATCCAGCCGTCGGAGACATTTAGAGGGGATTGAAGTGCACCCCAATGTGCCTTAAAATCTGTATTGAAACCCAAAGACATACCAGAGTTATGATTTGTTGAAAGAGCAAAGAACATTATTCTTTGCTTTCTTTATGTTACCAAAGTGATGATGTCATTATTGTTCAGTTAAATCTGCAACTTTTGAGGTGGGTCAAAATCTCAAGCTTCTCGCACATAAAGAATGTGACTTTTATCGTTTATCTTTGCCTTTACTATGCTTTAGCTCTTGGGGCAGTTGAAGCATGAAGGGTTCAAAGATAAGGACTACTACGAAGAGTAATGTAGTATGAGCAATCGTTGGTGAATATACAAAGAGAAAAGGGAGTCTCCCTGCTCAGCTGAAGATCTATAGACATGCTAACGTCATCTGGTAAACACATGTCCTCTCTTCAGATATACACATAGTTATGATTCCCAAGTTAAATTCGCAAAGTTTTCAAGTATGTTTTTGGCTTAAAAATCAGTGCATGAAGCCTACAACACCACGGCCACCATTCATAATAGTCCAAAAAATAGATTCAGACTGCCATTGTTTTTTACATCCCCTAATGATGTAACAGTCCCTGTTCACTAAAAATTAATTCACTCATTATTTAACACCAACAAGGCGTCTTTGTTTGCAATGAGACAGCCCATTAAAAATATTAAAAATCACTCTTTGGCGCAGGTCCTTTCTTTTTCCGCAACCTCTCCATCACCTTATCTCATAACTCACCTCCTGAGTCCCTTGTTAGTTTTGGCACAGTGTTTGTCATTGTTTCAACTTCATTATTACTTCTCCTGCTGTTGCTGCAAGAAGTACTGTATTATATTGTGTCTCATGCTGATAGCGAGCTGGATGCTTCAAATAAAGGATAAGTGGGATTGCCAAACCAAATATAAACTCAGTCACACATAATACATCGAAAAAGTATACGTGGTGGAACCCTGAGGCCTGTAGAAGAGAAGAATTGTATGGATCATAGGTGCTCACTGTGAGGTCTGAAATGAAGCCATTGTGTTTAAACATACACAAGCCCTCCTAGATTTGGATAAACTGAATGTGGAGCCAAGTAGTATTGACCCTCAGAAGCCTCCTTGCAGCTCGGCCCTGATGGTTAGTATCATTGTATCAAGTTGACATTGAACAGGACACAGAGTCAGACATGGTAATAATGTGATTACCCTCTAACATGGTTAGACATGGCATTCTCATGGCTCGATCTTTACTGCATTTTCTTAATCCCCAGTATGCTGCTTTCGCTAAATGTCTTGAGTGTGTTTTCATGGTCAGCAGTTGGATCCAGAGCCATGTGCTAATGTTATAAATAAATATACACACATATATATATATATATATATATATTATATATATGTATATGTATATATATATCATGAGCAAGAGTGCATGCAAGAGTGCCTGGTAGGTTTATGTCAAAAGAAAAATCACACAAAAAATAAAATTACACAGTTGACTGAAGGTTCAGTCATGACATAGGCGTCTTGATAAGTCTGACAGTTACTACACAATTTATTTTCATTATAAAGTCTACTACAATAAAGTGGAAAATAAACTCTTCTTATGCATTTAATTTTTGACGTCAAATAAAAGTGTTTTTGAAGAACTGCATTCTATGTAGTTCTTTACTCTTTCTCGTGTCTCTAAGGTTTAACTGACTCGGGTCATTTTACTTCCTTTGCCAATTCTTTCACTTAGAGGTCTGCAGGTGTCAGAGAGAGTCAGTGCAGTTGGAGTTCATTGGGTTATGGTGGCCAGGTGTCAATTTTTATTGGCTTCAGCTGCCGCTGGGGAACGGAGGATACACACTCAAACACTGCATGCTGGCGTCCCACATTTTTCTGTCCGAACTTGACTGTTCTCAAGAGGAAAACAAACCTGAACCTGACAGATGATCTGCTTTTTGGTTCCAAACCCAACCTGAGCCATGTGTTTTCCTCGATTACAGACACATGCAGTATGAAAAAGCAATTGCCTAGTCCAGCCTACATCACCAAACCATTTTCTAAACCTTCTCTGAACACAGCCCAGTCTTTTGGGACCCCTCAGATGGATGGAAGTCCATATTTGACACAAATACCCTCATGTACACTATCCAAACAAGGCAAGGATTTCATCTGTAATGGACCAAGACCACATGAGAGACCGGAATGATGGAGCGTGAGCTGCGCTTCAGTGTGACAAGAAGTCCTCAACACTGAATGATTTACTCTTAAGTCAGATTGAGTTGAAAAGAAAAGGCGGATCAAGTGAAACAGAGAAATGATCTGAGGGACCACTTCTCTCCAGCCTTTAGAAATGACAGAAATGTTCCACTATGTCAGCGGTGCCATGCTGTAAACAGCCTGTAGCTACAGCAGCACATGAAGCGGAGAGGAAAAACCATACCATCTGCTCAGTACATTCCTAATCACTGGCAGACTTTCCTTTTACTGGCCGAATTCCTTGTAGGAACTGCTGATTTGTAAAAATCGTGAACCCTCCCTCTCCTCTTGCCTCAGCCACCCTGTTGTCTGTAATGTGAAATGCCTGTTTATATGTGGGTGTAAATGCTTGTTTGTTAACAAGTTGGAATTAACTGTGTTGTTTCAGATGGAGTTGTTGGATAAATTCCCAGTGGAAGGAGGCCAGAAAGACCCCAAGCGCAGGATCATTCCCTTCCTTCCAGGTAAGAGTCAGACAAATCATGTCATTCAATGGCCCATCACAGCAGCACATGATACAACACATAACAGAGTGGGTGTTACAGCTGGAAGAATGATGCCTTTAAGTAGAATTAATACCCTGCTAAGGCCCAAAAGTCCTTTAATCCCTCTAATCCTTCAATTTTGATCCATCCAATATCACAAACACATGAATATCAATACCATAAATATGCTGAAATGAGATCCATTGCTCATTCTCCAGTCCACCCCTTTGTCCGAATTCAATGAGATCTTTCTTTGACATTGTCCCATCCTTATGGTAGGCTTTGCGCAATCCTGTTGATTAACTAACTCACTAGCTAAACAACCAACGCATCATTTTGCATGTGGTGGCTGAAAGTAAAGTCAAACATATAGAATAGAATGCCTTTATTGTCATTATACACAATGTACAACGAGATTGTGTGACAAAGAAGTGTTGGCTCTAACTTTTAGAAACCAGTGATCTGTAGATCACAGAAGGAATAGATCATTTCTGTCCTCATCATTCGAAGAAATATGCCCATCTTGTAAACCAAGAACAGGGAGGTCTTGGGTTGCCAGTTTAATCTGCGTTGTTGTGTGTTTACCTCATTCCTTCTCCTTTTTGAATTCTGCATGACAAACATTGGGTTCCAGTGTAGACAACAATGACTCGCTCTTGGACTCTGGATGAGTTGGTGCAAAACAGAATGTTTTGTTGGGTGTTCACACAATGGAACTATCTCGCTGTTACAAGAGCAAAGCAAGCAAGCATTGTCTGCTCTTTAAACATTCAGTTGTGTATGTGCCAGCTCATGGCCCTTAAAATACCGCAATGTCCGTTATGTTGACTTACCAAGTAATTGTTACTCTTTCAGTTAATAAAAACTATAAAGTTACTGTGCATTATGAGTTGTTTCCATTGTCCTGAGGCAGTAAAGTTTGTTTGGGCTGAGCTCGACCGACTTTGAAATAGTCACAAACTCAGATCCTGCTGTAAGTGATTCTTTATGAGAGCTTGAAACAAAGCCTCACCCACGAACCCCACCCACATCTCCCCCACCAAGCGGGGTTTGGATGGGTTGGGGGGTGGGGCGATTATTTTTGTGGCCATCCAGGTCTGGAACTCATTGAGAGAGTACACACATGCACACACACATACAGACTGTTTGATGAACCATGGGTAGGAAGAATGAAGAAACATAGAAAAACACTTTATAACGCTTTCTCAAACAAACATACTTCTCCATAGCTGTTTAACTCAGTGGCAGGATGATGCTATTTGCACTTAGCAGATCATTTCACTCACAACTGCGAGAAGGATTCTACAAGAATATTTTCCTGATCTACAGAGAAAATTACTCTGACAACCAAGAAAATAATTCACGCACAAAGCAGAAGTCCAGACTGTGGGCTGAGGCAGCAGGGAAGTGGTTCATTCACCAAGGTTTTGACTTATTTGATGTCTCCACATCAGCAATGTAGTTTGCCCACTATTCTGCAAACTGAAGGATTCTACCAGGTGTACGCACCACAAGGTTGACAGCTGCATTTCGGTTTGAGTCTATCATTGGCCTTTGTTGAAGAAAAGGCTTTGAAACCTCAACTTTGGCCTTTTGAATCTAGACATTTTACCTGAAGTATTAGTGACACATTTGATTTGTTTACCTCAAATCCTCAAGCTGATATGCTCTTGACTAATCATCAAAAGCAGTGCATGTTTGACTATTGCTCAAAACAAACAGATGGAATGTGGCTCTGTTTCTTTAAGGCCCCTGTATTAAAGAAACGTGGATATTTTCCATGAACTCAAATCCCAGAAGTAAGACTAAGAATCTGTCAAATTTTGACTGATTCCTCTCCCTCCTTCTCTATCTTGGGGAAGATCTACAGTATGTAGGGATCTCTCCACCTACTGGAGTATTTTGCACAGTTTGAGCACAGCTGTCTAGAGCTGAATAACTCTATAACCTCTATAAAGTCTATAAAACACCAGAAACCCAACGGTTACAATGACCTTGTTTTTTTCCACATTCACAACACGTCCATGTCTCGTCCAAAGGGGAAAGCAATCACTGCTCTCCTCTGTTTTCTCCTCCGGATTATGCTGCATATGGTGTCCCAGACACAATCCCGTGTCCTGATGGAGAAAGCCTGATTGGGACTTTGGCCCTGCCACCCGGAACAATCTTATAATCTTAATCTTTGTGAATAATGTAAACTCTTGGTTTTGTGACCTAGTGTCTCAAAATCAGCCTTAGTTGAAAAACAGAGCACTGAGTGCTCCGCCTCTCTGTGTTTCCATCTCCATTGTGTCCCACCACCACCCTCACTGTGCCCAGGAAACAAAAGTTGCTTGATACCCTGGCTTGCTGAGGGCCCTTGAGATTTGCCATGAAGTCAACCCAGCCTCAGACGTGGCTCCGAGCAGCGTCCCCCCCCCCCTCGGCTGCACCCTTGAGCTGCCATGCATACAGAGTGGACAGTGTTGAGTCAGTGCTTCTCTCCTGACCCCAGCGAGCTCTGGAAAACCATCAAAAAAGCTGTCTGTGTGAGGAATGACGAGGAGGAGGAGATG
This sequence comes from Chascanopsetta lugubris, assembly GCA_016785325.1. Classification (NCBI taxonomy): domain Eukaryota; kingdom Metazoa; phylum Chordata; class Actinopteri; order Pleuronectiformes; family Bothidae; genus Chascanopsetta; species Chascanopsetta lugubris. Next base: position 24,140 of record JAFBJT010106950.1, on the reverse strand, counting down.
CTCAAAGAGACAGAAAGAAAGAAAGACAGAAAGAAAGAGAGAGAAGATGAGAGAAAAGTGTTTGTCCGAGGTTGACTTTCAAAACTCTCAATTTGTAATGTGGTGCCCAGGCAGTGTCCTTTTCTGGTCTCTCTGCCAACACCTAAGAGATTTAGAATGTCATCTCTAATTCTTCAGTGAGTCCATCTCCTTTTTTATGAGTCCCCTTCTCATTGAACTGCACTTTTCTACTCTGCACAAATGTATTGTCAAATTAGGTGTATTTGATCAACCAAATCTACCCAAAGGATGTAGAGACACACACAAACTCTTACCCTCACATCTGGCTTTTCTCTCAAATGGGAAAAAGTACAAACTCCTTTGACTTCTTTAGGTCACATGACTCTGGATTAGTTACGGCATCGGATTCTAATCAACAGTGAGGGAGACATGACATCTGGTTGGACATGCTTATTTCCACCCTTGTCCAGTGTGCATGAAGGGAGAATAAGAGCATGTTACATCCATCAGTCATTCCGCAATCAAATAAGTGTAACAGAAAATAGTCATGCCTATCTTTCAATTGCCATCTGCCCCTATTGGACTTTTCTTATTTTTCAGAAAGTCGTGACACATTCATCCAATCAGAACTCTTCAACACTTTATGCATTTTCTTATTCGGGATTCATTTTCTCAGTCCTAAAGTATTTGCAGTGGTTTTATGCAACTTCAGAGATGAGCAGAGACAAGGCCACAGCATTCAGAATACATCGTGCACCATCAACATGTCAATCGCTCTCACACATGTACACACAAATGCTACATCTCTGGCCATTTTTAGTAACACAGGCAAAACAGTGAAGTTGGATGTTGGTTGCTCAGCAGCCTTATTCATGTTTCAGCATGTCTGCTTCAAACAGGCACTAGACAAACAGCTCAGCCCCTTGATGAAGTTGATACAGTAACTTTTAAAAACATGAACCACCCTGCCTCTCAGTGTCCTATTACAACCTCCACTTCCTCCCCAGTGTATGTCGGCACTAGAGCTGCCTCTGTGGATTTATCAGAGACTAAACGGAGGAGAAAATAGATGCTGGCTCTGAAAATTTCCCGCATACCATTAAGTTAGACAAGTGTTTTAAGAGGCCTATTTGTGGCCATTTCTTGTTATTGTTATGGCGACCCGGCCCGGCTGTGACTGGGCATTTGTGCCCGCAGATAAGAACAAGGAAGTATATCACATTTGAGCCGACATGGAGACACAATTTGCTTTCCCCCCCAAATCATTTATTCATGACTTGGAAAGGCCAACTAATCACCGAGCTCCTAGCCCACCTCATTGTGCTGTCAGTGTTATTGATGATGTCTGCACGCGTGTGTCTGCATGCTAACCGTGCTAACCCGTGTCCTTAACGGCCTAATGCTGAACTTCGCCTTTTTTAAAAGTTGCCAGTGACTTGAGCATCATCAAATGGGGTCAAATTAGAGTAGAGGGGGTTGTTAACCTGTCTGTTATTAATGCTCTATTGTCTTATTCTGCAGCTTTCTCTCTGAAAGGTTATTTTCACATCACCAGCCACATGAGTAAATTCTGATCCAGCATTTTGCATCAGAATTGCTGCAATTATTAGATGGATGGAGAATTAGATGAAATTCAGTGTTACTACATGCAACACATTATTCTTGTACACAGTGAGGTTTTCAGCTATTTCACCTTTTCCTTCTTCTTTCCAGGAAAGATCCTGTTCAGGAGGAGCCACATCAGAGATGTGGCCATGAAGAGGTTAGGGCCCATCAACGAGTACTGCAGGGTGAGTGTATTGGCCATTATGTGACTTAACATGGTGCATCTACACCAGTTATGCATGTTAAAAAATCTATGAAAACTACATAGACCAGTAAGTCGTAAAATAAATGAAAAGCAAGGTCGAGGACGGGGAAAAACAAAGCGCACCATTCCACCCACAGTGTGTCAAATCAACCATGAATAGGACAATGGAAATCCATCTGGTTTCAAAGAACATAAACATCTCTGTCTGTGATATTTCTTTCGAGAATCCCATAGACCTGTATCTATCAAACTTATATTGCACTACATTCATCAATCAAACACACCACTGTGGAAAAGTTTCAAACCTATGGTTATATTCTCTGGCAAAACAATTTCCTTCGGGATTGATAAAGTTGATTTTATCTTATCTTATCGTAAGTAAAATTAGGCTTGTTGCTGCAACGTAAGATCTACACAACATTTCTAGGGTTATGTTATTAAAAGAACAGCTGTGTGAGTAATATCATGGCCCTTACCTGCTGAGTCGTGTGTTCCCTCTGGGGGCAAACCTGTGCATCCTCCCTGCTGGGGCTTCCTAAAAGCTCCCCAGGTGCCTCTGTCGCTGACTCTGACCCTCCCTGCACACAGAGACAAAGTAAAGGTTAATCTCTCTCCAGGGATCAACAGTGAATAAGCCAAACATTCTCTGCTCATGTGGAGAGAAGACGAAAAAAAAGAGATTTTTTTCCATTTAAATGAATATTGAGGACGCTAGGAAAGACTGAGGCGACTGGTGTTGCCGAAACACCACCGATTTCCATCAATTGAAAAGAGATAATGTCAAACTGTGCATTTTCTGGCCCATTACGCAGCGTCACACCGGAGTCATTAATCACTTGGCAAGATTATTGGAAAAGAAATGCAACGGAGCACACTTAGACTCCGCCATAGCAGTGCTGTGACCGTAAAACTGCCAATATACCACAAATAGTGCCTCTGATTCGACAGAAATGTGACGACAGCGACTTGAATAAATACATTATGATTGGAGCTTCTTAGCAACAAGAACAAGTTTTTGTCCTGGAAATAAATCCACAGTGATAATAATAAAAACAGTTCTGTTTTCTTCTCTATTTAGCCAACTGTTTTTTCTTGTGCAATCCAAGGAGAGAGTCTGTTATGAATTTTGCCATCGTTACTTTTTATGATCAGATATTAAAAAGTTGCTATTTGAGTCAGATGATTCCTGTGTGAAAGGCTCGTGCATCTAGAGACAGCAGGCGGGGAGAGCTGATGTTGCATCCATAGACTGTATATAAAGATGGACGTTGCGTCCATGACGCCATCCATACGTTTCTGTAGAGTGCATATGAGGCTCATTTGGGCAAATACGGGCAAAGAGGCGGTGCATAGGTAGACCTGGGATGGGCTCATGGTGCTATCGCAGCATCCACAGAATGTGACAGGTCGGCCCAAGTGTCACTCAAGTGGCCACGCCCTCAATCGTGCACAATTTCAATCTTTGATAGAATAAGAACAAGCGGGGGGAAAATCAAATACAAGAAAAAATGTGACTGATTGTACCAGGCGTTAAACATGTTTAATTCACCTCTAAAGTTGACCATTTTAACATGGGAGTCTATGGTTCTATTCACTCGCTTTTGGATTCAGCCTCAAGTGGCCACCTTGTAAACTGCAAATTCCATATTGGACTCATCCGTCAGCCCTGGAGGCTGCTACTTGGTTGCATCCCATGTTGTGGCGGGTGCCGTCAGCAGAGAGTCGTGCCAAGAGGCAGAAGCGCTCGTCTGTGCTGAGGTTGCTGCGTGTCAGCACATCCTCTGCCCATAGGCTGTGTTTTTCTTCATTTCAAGTTCTTCTTCGCCTCAGGGCCTCTGAGCCATCCACACCTCCTCCACACTTTTTGGGGGATGTTTTCACAAGTTTGCTCTGACTTTGCACATATGTAGTGCTCCTCCCTCTATTTCCATATCTGCATTTTTTCTCCATATTGCACAGATTAGTTTCAGACAGCTTTTCTGTCACTTTCTCCCCGAACTTTTGATTTAATGATCCTTAAAATGAAAGAGAAAAGTTACCCGCTTATGTAAAAATGTGATTTTGGGAAAGGGATGGGTTGACTGATTGTTGATTCTTGCCTTTGGGTGTGAATGTTAATGGGAATCGCTGTGCCATGTTTACATCTGTTGTGTTGTCATGGTGGAAGTGTTTGGAAAAAAATATTCACTTACTTGTTGAGGATTGTTCAGCCGTGGAGTTCAGTGCTTTTAGTGTTTTTCAAGTCATATAATAAAGATGTCAACAGTGTTCAGGATTCTTGGCCGGATTTGAGAAGCACGTGTTTACGATCTCCAAGGGCTTTTTAAAGACACTTTAAAGGACATGACTTCTCAGAATATGAGAGAACATTATTCCGCGAAACATCACAACTCATTAGCAGGGGAGTTGGTAAGTCATTATGTTGGCCAAGATGTGATTTTGACCTTCTTAGAGAGTTTTATTTTGTCTCTTTTTAACAATTGATAGAAATAGGGTTTGATAATTGCATATAATGAAAGTCTAAAACTTCTCTCTGACCTTAGATAACACGATATATATGTCAGATCTCCGTGTTCAGCAATGGCAGTGAAGTCATGCCAGGTTTTCAACTGACGGCTGAAACAAATCTTAACTCGACTGTGAGCACAAACAAAACAGCATCTTCATCCAGTGTAGCTTACAGTCAAGTAGACAAGGTGAAACTACATGTTTTTCTCTGCGGGAAGAGTTGAGTCAGGCCTTTTGTTGCACAGCTGAGGTTTTGCCCTGAATCATGGAATTTCCCCCTGGTTGTGAAGTCTTGTTTTCATGCAAGTCAGGGGAAACAGTCCAAGGGAAAAGAGCTTGAACCAGAGGTTGTTTGTATAAACCCAGTGAAAGACTGCTGAGCTTGGAAGAGCTGCCATGTCACACAGCATGATGGAATACATCACATCGAAAAGTATGGTTAATAATAGATGTATTTCCTCATGACCTTTAGTCTGTGTGAGAAAATAATGCTTTGAAAACATGGATATTCAGGTCATGGGAAAAAAAAGTTTGCGAGCCAAGTTGCCTAAAAATAGATTTGTGCATAAAACCATAATTGTATTGATTATATTCAGTCATTATCCATTCAAGACACACTGTATTAGATGTAATGATCAATTTAAAGGGCTCATTCCAGGGTCACTTTCAGATAATAATAGTCAATAAAAATATTATTTTCCATTTTAGCCAAAAGAAAAGGAAATTGTTGTGCCATATCTTACACACTGGAGTTTAATTATTAGTAGTATGATTTCAGATCATTTTAAAAAAGTACTATATCATGAGTATTATGTAAACATCATTCGTTTTTTGTTCCCACCTGAAAAGTTATTGCTAACGTTATAGTGCATAGATGCAGTCACAACGCAATGCATTTTTTTTTCCAGGATTGCAATTCAACAATACAGGTTTTTCTTATACACACACACTCAGACACACACACACATTGCACACACACAATTACCTTAATGCTGCCTGCTGTAAAAAAAAAAATAAAACACCCATAAAGTCCATTTGCTGTAATGTACCCTGAGCCTCCCTCCCGTCTCGTCCCTGGGGAGAATGGTAATGAGTGGACGGGCCGCCGGCTGACACAAGGAGAGGAATAAATCCAAGGAGAGTAGAGCCGGCTCACTGACCTCAGGAGCAGCGCGGCTCTCTGGGCAGCAGGAGCAGAGATTGTGGAGGGTCCTCTGGAGGTCACCAGTGAAAAAACCCTCGTTCATCATCAGCTATTTAGCATCTGCTTCCTAATATATGGATGTAGCTCCTGTTGAAAGGGATGTTAATGGTACAGCGTGTGGGATTTAGTGACATGTAATGGTGAAGTTGCATGTTGCTAAGAACCTCTCACCTCACCCTGTACTTCCAAGCACGGTGAACCCATGACAGTTATGAGTCATCATTAGTCTGATGGTGTAAAGTTTGCCTGTTCTGGGCTAATGTAAAAACATGGTGGTGCAACATGGCGGCCTCTTTAGAGGAAAACCTGCCACTGACGTCAAATATAGAGGATTTGAGATATAAGCATGGTGATTCAACTAGAAAAAAAATGATTTTACTTAAATCTTATGCACTAAACCTTTTTAAAAAATCTGAAATTTGACTGGAGAAAGGCGCATGCTCTCAGTTTTGTCCCATTCCTTTCATACTACATATGCTCTTGGCACAAAGTTATGATCCCAACTATGATGCTGCAAATATGCCACATGGGAGAAGGACACCTCGGTCAGATCCCTGGCTCACGTTCCATATCCATCATGGAGCCCTGACGTTACATCAAGAGGAGACAGAGGCTGTGCCGCCTTAAAGGACAGAGCCTGAAAACACTTAGAGTATTAAAATCAGAGGTAGCGGAAGCCTGATGGATAGGATCGAGTTAAAGCCTGCCAGCAAATGGAGGAGGAGGTGGAGGTGGACGAGTGGCCGGGCGTTCTAAGCAATATGGGAGAGATAGTCAACAGAGGGTCATTGGCTGCAGTTATTTCGTCCTTCTGGTCGATGACAAGGGAGAATGGGGGTGGGGTCATGCTGTTTGGGTGATTATCTGCCTCACTGCTGCTGCTGCTCTGGAGGAGTTTGGTTGAAAGACAGATAAGGAGAGGAAGATAAAACAAGAAATGGGGCGATAACGTGATTATCGGTGTGCGTGAGACGAGAGGTTCCTCCAAGAAAGAAAAAAAAGTGCATATTTTTGTGTCTTTCATCTGCAGCTGAGTTGTCAGGCCTGGTTCCGCTGCTGCTCATGATTGTTCACAGAGACACGAGGTGAGGGAAGTGTCTGAGACGGATCAATGAACGACGCTCAGGAGTCGAGACGGAGAAACTAACCAGGAGAAAAGTTCCCATTCTGAAACCATCTCAATGGAAATGATGGAAAACTACAGATAAGATTAAAAACTGCAGATGCAGACTATACCGACTCCACAATCATCCAAAGTTACTATTTTGATAAGAGAAAATGTTTTTAATCTTTAACAGCAAACTTTCAGTATAGCAAGAGATGGACTCTTATCCCAGCTGCTCCCTCAATACACAAAAAAATATTAAGTTTAGCTCTGCAGTCACTTTGTACAACATATGTCATTCGAAAGTACAGCTGCCAGATACTTTGGCAATTACCGCAGCTTACTGAGAAAGTATCAGAATGGATGAGGGGATGAAAAATGGTTGGGGATGATAAAAACAAAGGAAAATGAAAAAATGGATGCACATGTGTGGACTATTCATTTACTGAGTGCTTTAAAAAATGATCTTGTGGGAGCATGAATTTTAAAAGTATGAGATCCAGAGTTCACTGGAAATTCCTAGAAAGCAAACAGAAAACACATGTGTTCAAAAACCATTGCCAACTCCTGCCACACAATGGAAAAACACTGTAAAATTCCCATATGTGTGTGTGTTTGTGTGTGTGTGTGTGTTTGTGTGTGTGTGTGTGAAGAAATACACCCATATTCATTGTTGACTGCACAGCCCAATATGAGTCATACACATGATGCATTTTCTACTCTATGATATTAATTCCAGCACAAGACAACAGCCTGGAAATTCTCTCTAAAACTGTGTACAGTAATTATCCGTCTAGACAATGAACACCTCTGCTCGACCTATACAAACATACAGTGTACTGAAGTCGTTGTGCACGTGTGGTTTCCTGCAGGCTCTGATCCAGCTGCCAGTCTACATCTCCCAGTGTGAAGAGGTGCGAGTGTTTTTTGAAACCAGGCCCGAAGACATCAACCCACCCAAGGAGTAAGTACCACACACACACACACACACACACACACACACATATGCTCTAAACCCTCAGGTCCATACACTATTAATTATGTCAGAATTTACCCCAATTCCCCACCGTGGGGTTCCATGTTTTTTTCAACCCAGTACTTAAAAACAATAACGTCCCCAGAAACATGTGATCCTAATTACTCCAAAGACTAGGTCCCGAAATATTCTTTTACATGTGCACATGTTGCAGTGTTCCATGTAGAGCCACACATGTTTTAATTGGTGCTATAAAGATAATGAAAATCAGGTGTGAAGTCATTATTCTAATAGCTTAATCTTACATTTAGACTTTCTTGCAAAGTAATATAAAAAAATTTTTTATAGACCATTTTTCATGACTGCCTTTTTAATCAAGAACTATTGGGTGTTACTAATCTAATCCATTAAAGCTCTTTTCCTAAATTTCAACCGTTTCATGTTAAAATGGCTCCTGTGAAAATGTGCTTTCTTGAAACCAAACCCTCGCTCTAAATGAAATGATTTCACAATACTGCATTTTCAAGTAGAAACATGGCTAATGAGTCCGAAATGGGTCCAAAAAGTGCTGAGTTTGCACGGGAGCATGTAGCCACAGCTCAGTTCAGCCGCCAGGCTCTAAACAGGGAAAGGTGACGTAGCCCGGGTGAAGGTGTGCCGACCTGCTCGGCAGTCTCTTGCAAACATCACTCCACACATCAGCATCATTTCCAGTTGCTGACAGTTACAATGTGTTAAAACTGAGACATCAGCAGGTCTCCAACACACACACACACACACACACACACACACACACACAAAGCACGTGTCCCACATGTCACCCTCACATACTCAAGGCTTTGGGTTTTTGCAGATGTGTTGTCATGGAGGTCACAGGCACCTTGGGGGCGGCAGAAGTTACCGCCGCCTTTGGAGCGTGAGGCTCGTATTGTAACCCCTCGAGACGGGGTTTTACACCGACAGCTGTCAGCTGAGCCGTGAGCTTTTTAACCTTTCTGTCATCACATACTGACGGGAGGCGGCGGACGCTAAGAGGTTCCTCAGTTGGCAGGAAAATGAGATTAGTTAAATGTGCCAGAAGAACATGTTGGGAAAACATGGAGCTGGAGATGCCAAATGTGGCTGCAATGACTTCGACGTCACACACACACATAACGTAGAGGGAGTTTCAGGGAACTACTGTGTGCAGTCCTACCCATGTTTCACTGGGATGAAGTACTTTTTCATCATCTTCTGCAACTCACAGTATTTTTGCTAGCTAGCTGCAAACAGACTTACAGTTATCTACCATGTGCCAGAAATGCAATGCATTTTATACAGTGCTTCATCAGTTCTTTAAGACCCCCTCAAAGCACAACACTTTGTATCCACGAGACAACGTGGGGTTCAGTATCTTGCCCAAGGACACCTCGGCATGTGGAGTGTGTGGGACGGGGGGTAGGGGGGTGGTTGGGCAGGGGAAGTGGGAATGGAACCCCTGACCCTTTGGTCAGAGGACAACTCCTCTCACCCCTCAGCCACAGCTGCTCCGTAGCGACCATTACAAAAACACTTGAATTCCTCGGGTTGGTGTGTGTACGTTTGTTGTGATTTTGTTCACGTCAATCCCCAATGTCCATCAGCAGTGACTTGCAGCCACTGAGCAGCGCAGTGTTCTCGTTCAAGGACATTCACAGAGACACGTCGCCGTAGCAGCTGCTGTAGGGGACTGGGGGATGAGACAGCGTCCCGCACCGGTCTGCCATATTGTCATCTCTAACGTGGATGGATTTAATGCCACTTGGACGTCTGCTGTCTGTCACTGTCGCATGGTTTATTGAACCGCAGCTCTGGCCCGTGAGAACGTAATCAGGTTTCCGTGAACGCGCCTCTCAGCAGACGTGCGCCCCTCATCCCGGCGTTTTCACCAAGATGAAGTACGAGAGTTGATTGTTCGACTACCCGTTTGAGACCAGACGGAATTGTAATTTTGGCGTCAGATTGCAGAGGGAAGTGCTGCGCTTAAGCGCCATCTCACCTAATGCTGCTGCTAAAGGCAAAGGAAAGTTCATTGTTGTCTCTCTTTTCTATCGACTGCCGGTTTTTACGAGACTTCGTTGAATCTCTGAAACAGGCGCTATGTCAGAGTGCATTAAAGGCTCTTCCTGCAGTTTCTGTCAGCCACACTCAGATTTGGTCTCCATGGCGTTGCCAAGGACACGCAGCTCCTCACTCCTCATGCAAAAAAAAACCCCAGCATGCATCGGGGAGAGGCAGCGAGGAGACGGGACATTTACTCGAGGCGGCTGGGTATTGGAAAGACCTTGGTTCGTCTTTATTGAAATTGGATTAGTGCTCTCTGCTAGTGCAGCCTGTTGTTTGGCTGAGTGACAGCACAGGGCTGGTGTACAGACACAGCAGCCACCGTGGGAGGAGATTTATCACAGACCCATAAATCTACATTGGCCGAGAGGGACATCTCAGAATTTCTCCTTAAAAGCAAACAAAGTTAGAGAAGAAGACAAAAGAGTGGAGGGAAGAAACTAGGCTAGTGGGGGAGCGGGGGGAGGAGGAGGGGGGGGGGGGGGGGGGGGGGGGGGGGGTTAGGAAGGAAAAGCAAAGAAATGGGCAAAGCATAGGAGATCATGTGTGAAGTCTGGACCGAGATGGAATTGGAGCTGGATGGGAAGGAGGGAAATGAATATACCGCCACCACTAACAACAACAGTCTCCTCAAGAAAGTAGAGCAATTCTTGTATTCAGCATAGTTTGTTGAAATCTCTGGGGATTTAGTGACATCTAGTGGGTAACTGTGGGCATCAAAACATGATTGTGCAACATGGCGGCCTCCACAGAGGCTACTTCTGTGGATACCACGTCTCTCATGGGTTTAATACTAAGATATTTATATTCTGTTACATTATATCTTTATCTTCACATACCTGGCCAATGGTTTAAGCCAATACCTTGCCAAGTAAATACAGGTACCACACACACATTCTAGTCCTCTATAGTAACCTGGTACTGCTTTCCTGGGTATACAGGCACTAAGGAATTCTTTTTATTGTACTCAGATGCTCATGGGTGAAGATTTATTGAGACCTGAGCCTCTGCAATTAACAGTTGTGCAGATTGAACAAAGCTTTATGTGGCTGAGAGGGTTCATGTTAATGCAGGCGAGCGAGCGAGCGAGCGAGCGGACGAGGAGGAGCTGCCAAGGCAACGGCAGAGGGAGATGAAGGAGTGAGTTAAATGGAAGATGTGAGTGGGGGATATGGACGTGGGGGAGCATTTAGAGAGAGAGAGAGAGAGAGAGAGAGCGAGCATGACTTTTCATGGGACTCTGGACTATGAATCAGCTCCCAGCTGCTGCTGTGGGGAGTCGATCCATTCATCAGACTATTAAGATTTAGACCAGATGTTGAATCGAACGTCAGGCTGAATTTCAGATACCTGACATTTAGAGACTCCCTGTGAATTGTAGAGAGCAGGCGTATTTTCAGATAGGTCCCTTTAGCACATGTTGTGTATCATTAGATCTTATACTGAATATTAGTATTAACAATTATACCTCCTGTCCTCGTGCTGCATCACAACACCATCAAATTTAAGATGTCATTGATAAAAGGTTTTGCTGACTAATACAAGTATTCTACTACAGTTGGATCTGAATAGGTTCAAATGACAATAGTAGTTATATTGTGAGGTTTATTTATCAGTATATGGACTAAACATCATATTTGTGAAGATTTAATGATTAATACACAGTGAGAGTTGAGTTAGGATAACGATGCTAACCATGCTGTGTTTTTTTTCTTCAAAACTTGAAAAAGGTACAGTGTGAACGATGCATTGTCAACACGCAGGAAACACCTTATCTCCACCTCCCCCTCCAACATAAGTGGCCTATTAAAACTCATATCTCCACCAAACGCAAACATAAAGAGGTCATTCGAGGGTTCTGAAAATAATATTACAATAACACTTCAGGATGATTGATATATATTCAATCCCTACCAATAAAAATGTAGATATTTCAAATTGAACATGATTTACAATTGAATGTGAATGACTGAGTAATGTGGTTACTTCCTTTCATTACCAGGGAACCTATTGGAAAGAAGAAAACAGGTAAGATGCAGTTTTATTCCACATGACCTTGACTTTTGTCATTTAGTCTTTGAAATCACACACTAGTGTGGCGCACAGTACAATGTGACATCACCGCCACCTTGTGGTCACGGAGTCTGTGGAGGAAAAGACTGATTGTACAAAGACACCACGTCTCCTCTCTGTCCTCCTCCAACATTCTTAAGTTGCCTCCATGTCATTTTGTTTCAGTTTTCTTCTCCGTTCGTTTTCCTTTCCATCAGGGTTTGTGGAGAGAGCGACCACTTTCCTAAAGCGAGGTAGTAAACACGCTGTCATGGTCGGTCGTGCTGTGTGTGTGACCCCAGCGGGTTGCTATAGCGACCTCCTCTCCCCCCCTCTCCTCCTCCTCCTCCTCCCCTGGCCCGGGCAGGTGGGATGTGGCTCTATTGACAGCTTGGGGCTTGCATTGGTTCCCATTCAAACAGACTCACTTGTTTGGCTTGTTTTGGGTGTGATGCAGTATTTTATGCTGAGACACACTGAATTTTTTATTTATTTTGAAGCTCCCGTAGAGGAAGTCATTGTATCATGTGGTTGCAGTTAGGCCACGTGGAGTATTCCACCTCGGTTATATCTCACCAACATCTGTTGATATTTGAGCAAAATTAAGAAACGATGTTAAGTTCAATGGATGTTGATTTGTAATCGCAAACTTTTTACTTGTGCCGTTATACAAGTGAGATAAGTTAGGAAGAACTAAACTCCCATTGTGAATGATCAATGTTTTTAGTTTTTACGAGATTAGAAATTGTGAGAAAACATTAATCTGATGTGGCAAAACTACTCTTTCAATTTCCTATAAAACTGATCATTTGGAAAATTAGAATATTTCATTTACTCATTTGTCTGGCATGCTGCTGCTCACAGAATGATGTTCATGCAGAACTGAATTAGAATTCACCGCATCTGTTCCATGTAATTTGTCTCTTATGGTCAGACGTTAATGTCCCTTACACTTTATCCAAAGCCATACGTTTCAGAAACTGAATGGTATTTTATTCCGTTGATATTTCATATGGGATGTGAATCTCTGGTGTGATTTTACTCCGGCTGCCTCGTTGCTAACATCGGTGGTGGGTCTCTGGTGCTGTAGATACAAATGTCACTTCAATGATTGACGTAACCCTCGCTGACCCCTCTTTAACTTCCTCTTTCACTCCCTTTCTCAAAGATTCCCCTTTTCTGCGTCTGTCTACTCATCATTTCCCTCACACGCCGTCTCCAATCACATGTGTTACCTCCTCAGCTTCCTGTTTGGGTGAATCTCAAAACTGCAGAAGAACCTCTACTCGTGCAAAACTAATCACTGGATCATAATCTGGAGTTGTTAATTGCAGTCGTCAAAGACCAATTTACCTTGTATCTGGATATTTCATGTAATCTGCGATTCCAAATTCATCATGCATCATCAGAGGTCCCTGTGAAAAGCCATAACGAGTAGAGGCCTTTTTACACGATTGAGAATTCATCATGTAGATTGCCGAAGAAACAGTGGGAAGAGGAAACTGCTAAATGAGCCTCTTTCCTGGTTTGTTCCCGTCAACAGGAGACTCCACCTCGACTGACCCTCTCCTCCTCGACCAGTATGTGGCAGTAACGGACTATGAGAAGCAGGAGAGCTCCGAGATCAGCCTGCATGTGGGTCAGGTGGTGGAGGTCATTGAGAAAAATGAGTCTGGTAGGTAAAGCTCATCATCCAGTGGTCTGTCGAGGTCGGATTGTGCAAAGTTGCTATCAAAAAAGAACTAGATTGATCCGGATGAAGGCTGGGAAACACCTGTTGTGACTTAGTGTATATACTCTTTTCATTTGTGCATTGAATGGAAAAGCCACAGATGTCATTTCTGTGTTGCGAAAGTGGCTCCCAGTGGAAGGGACTGCTCAGGATATCTGTGTTTGTATCGTTTCATTCAGGCTGGTGGTTCGTGAGCTCGGAGGAGGCTCAGGGCTGGGTCCCTGCCACCTGCCTCGAGGCACAGGACGACCCCGATGACTTCAGTCTCCCTGGAGAAGAAGGTACAGGAAACTCTTCTATGCCATTGTTTGCGCTCGAGTGTCGTCATGGACGTACTGAGGATTATCCGGTATTTACTATGAATCTCAAATTTAGCGTGACGTGGAGACAACTAGTGGGTAAACTGCACTTTAATGTAAAGAAGTATATTTCGAATATTTGCTAGAAGTACTTATGTTAGTTGGTGTGTTGAGGTTGAGATACTTTTGGAAATAAAAACACCCAAGTATATAAAAAACAGCCATCTACGGTGTCCATTTGACAAAATTCCTTAAACACTGTCATTTTGAGTTCATAGGAATGACATTATAATGATAATGCACAGCAGATGGTTGAAAACCTACAAAGTATGGAAGGGTACGAGGCCAATATGTAAATTACAGAGCATGTTTCAGGTCTTGGAAAGCCAGAGAAGTCTGTGGTTTAGACTCCGAGTTCACTGCTCTGGAGTCGGCCTACTCTTACTAATGTTATTGCAGATGTCTGGAGATACAGCACTGACACAGAGGAGTAATAATGTATGGTTGATGTTGGTCATTGCTCTGTAGCGAGCATGTTTTAATGAAATAGCCCCGAGACGACGCTCCGAGACAATATTATCGTTTTATCTTCTTCTGTGGCAGTGTCATGGGGTGAGAATGTAGAATTCCTCTGAACGTGCTTTAACTCAGGATGAAAAAAAAATAAATAAGAAAATGAAACACCAGAATGACAAATGTAATGTTCACTTCCTATTTTGCCTCACTCACTGTTCTGGGATCAGTGCCTCGGAGATTCTGGTCTCTGCCAAGGCACGTGGGCCGTCGCAGAACTTTAGGGGATCTATTCAGCACAGGCTTTGGGCCAGGTGGAGCGCACGCCTTTCTTTTCCCCCTATTCTGAACATGTGTGTGTGAATGTATGTGTGTGTGTGCGCACATGCATCAGTATGTGTATGCACGTTCGCTGCATGAGACCCGAGCATGTGAATTAAACGCTTGCATGCAAAGTAGATAATGTTTTTTGTTTTTTTAAATGTGTATCATTTCAGTTAACCAGCATTAATGTACACTTGATAAATCAGTAAAGTCAGTTGACACCTCTGTAGCATATAATAATAGTGGAACTAAATTGTAGAAATGACTGCATTGTACTGTACAAGTAACAAGTTTGTCATGTTTGTGTACAATACATGTGGAGGATGTTTGTGTCTTTTGTGCGTCTATCTCACATCTTCTCCACTCCACAAGATGCTGCTCAAGCCTCGCCTCATTTAGATGAGTTCAAAATTAAATGAGATAATTAGTCGATGAACCCATTATCCTAAATATCAGAGAAAGAGGGTCGTGTTCGTTAAAGTGCTTTGAACCATGTATGTGCTTTGTCCCCCAAGCTTCTAAGCTACATCAGCCTTTTTTTGTGCTTTGCTATTAGTGAAGTTATAAACAGTTATATCCTCACATCATACTCTTCATGTTTTATGATATCGTCTCGTTTCCCCGACTCCAGACGAGAAGTATTCGGTCATTTACCCGTACGCTGCCAGGGACCAGGATGAGATCGACCTGGAGAGAGGGATGATTGTTGAGGTGATTCAGAAGAATCTGGAGGGCTGGTGGAAGATCAGGTACTTTCAAAGTCATTTAGACCCAACCTGCTATTTCTATTTTTCTGTCCCATGTTGTTTTACAAAAAAAATGAGCTCAAAAAAGAATAAGTTGTATAATAAGTCCCACCCAGGTTTATGTGATCCAAAAAGCGCACGTCCATACTCCCTGCTCTCAGGTACCAGGGCCGTGAGGGCTGGGCCCCCGCCTCTTACCTGAAGAAGGCCGACATCCAGATGCAGAAGCAGTCGGCGGGAGCCGCGGCTCACGCCAGTGCCAACGACCTGGACGGGTTCTCCAGACAGAACCAGCAGAACAACGCAGCGCGGGAGAACCGGGACAACAGCCACAAAGAGAACAACAGGCTCTCGTTTTTCTCCGACAGCAACAAAACCAGTGAGTTAGTCGAGTCAGGAAATTGAAAATAAAGAATTCGCAGTTCAAAATCTGAATGTGAATTTTGCCCCCACAGAAGTGGCAGCAAGACACCGACCTCCTCCACGCAGAGATCTCACCATTGTAGGATTTTTTTTAACATTTTATCAACAACTCGCAGAACTCTCAACATAAACGTTTGCAACAACTAATCCTTTTCCCATGTCTGTCATGCCTGGCACAGCCACGTGGCGCAAACCTTCCCAAGCCACCCATTCCCCCGCAGGTGGAGGAGGAGTACTACACCATCGCCGATTTCCAAACCACTATACCCGACGGCATCAGCTTCCAGGCTGGATTCAAAGTGGAGGTGAGTCAGGCTCACTCTCACATTCACGTGAACCATATTGAAACAGTCGGCGCGAGTAACGCATTTCGTGTGTTCCTACCATTCACCAGGTGATTGAGAAGAATTTGAGTGGTTGGTGGTACATCCAGATGGATGAGAAAGAGGGCTGGGCCCCGGCCAACTTCATCGACAAGTACAAGAAGACCAGCAGCGCCCTGAGACCCAACTTCCTGGCCCCGCTGCCCAACGAGATGGAGAAGCTGAGACTGGAAGATGGAGGTTCTTCAAATGCCTCGGGCGCAGACGATTGCTGGTCCAAGCCTCTGCCAGACGAACCGCCCGCCGCCTCCGACTCCTGTGCTCGGCCAAAACTCAGAGACTGGAAGTCCAGCGCCAACAAGGGGGTCTCTACCTTCGCCGGGCCGCTGCCCCCCGCCCCGGCTGCACCTCCGGTCGAGGAGAAACCGGCTCTGCCTCCTCGGAGAGAGTCCATCAACAAAAGCTTTGAGCTGGAGGTCGCGGACAAGCCGAAGCCCGATCACTCCAAGCCTCTGCCGCCGAAACCCCCGGCCCCCGGCGTCATCATGCCGCTGGTCCCACCCAAGGCTCCGCCCTTCAAACCGGAGAAACCGCAGGAGGCCAAGAAAGACGAGAAGAACAAAGCGCTTCACCTCCGCAACGAGATGGGCCTGGAGTGCGGCCACAAGATCTCCGTCAAAGAGGTGAAGAAGTTTAACCTGAAGCCGGTGCCCAAGCAGCCGCCCAAGCCCAAACCCGACGTGCAGGAGGAGAAGCCGGAACCGCCGGGTCCGTCGGTGCTGCTGAAGCCCAAGCCGGTGCTCAGACCCAAACCCGTCCCAGCTTCCAAGCCCGACCCCCCGGCCGAGAACAAACTGGACATCACCAACCTGAGGAGCAAACTGAGACCGTCGAAACCCGCAGATCCCGGTTCCGCCTCCGCCGAGGCGAACCATCACAACGACGCCTCGGCGCCCGTCGTTAACTCCCACCCCGCCTCCCCCACCAGCTCCCCGCCCACTCACATCCCGTCTTTCAACAGCACCAAGCACGGCGACGAGCCCAAAGTCCCCCCAAAGCACGTCAACGGCCACAGCCACGAGAGCTCACCGCCCCCCGCCAAACCGGCGGTGCCTCCCCACAAGGAGGCCCCCCAGAGACCACCGGCCATGGCCCCGAGAAGACCCCCGCCTCCGAAGAAGACCGATCCTCCGTCCAGCCCCACCGAGCTCAAACCTCCGCCCGCTCACGATATTCCCAAGGCCCCGCCTCCCCAACTCAGCCGGCCCCCGCCCCCTAAACCCAAAGGGTTCGCTCCCACCCTCGTGAACAGAGAGAAGGAGGAGCCCAAGGTCAACAAAGTCCCGATCCCCCCGAAACCCCAGGTGAAGAGCGAGAAGCCCGGGCCGCCCCGGGACAAGCTGCCGCCGCTGCTCAAGGACCCCGGCAGGGACGAGCTGTACCTGGCGGTGGCGGACTTCGAGGGGGACGATCAGACCTCCAGCTTCAAGGTGGGCACCCTGTTCGAGGTGCTGGAGAAAAACAGCAGCGGCTGGTGGTTCTGTAAAAACGTGGGAGGGGAAGTCGAGAGCTGGATCCCCTCGAATTACCTGAGCAAGAAACCCTAAGTGAGAACCAGCACCGATAGGAATCAAACGGATTTACATGTCACTACTTTTCAGCTAATCTGCCTTTTTTGTTTAAATTTTTATTTATAGGTACTTTGTTTTTTTATGACATATTTGTTATGTTTAGTTTTTACAAGGATGTTCCACCTAAGGTGAACCAGCAATAACACAACGCCGATGGGGTTTTAGTGATGTTTACTTGTGTGTGTTAATTTTTGAAAGTATCCAGTATCTGCTTTCACTGGCGTGTACTCGTTGCATTCTGTGCCGGTCCAGAAATCACAATAACGTTACGATGACGGCGACGCGTGTATTTACATCCATGCCTCCTGTGATGCGGTGCCTCAGTTATATCATACGCAAAGAGCTGTAGTGCTTTATAAAGTCGTCGCCACAGTAGACGTCATCCTAAATAACATTTTGACTCTAAATATAGATCAAAGGGGAATTAACTAGATGTTTAAATAAAAGTAAAAAAAAAAAATCAAAGTTGCTTAGACAATGACTAAACCAATTAGAAGTCGGTGACCACACCCAGGCTTTCAAGTGCTTTTAAGGAGTTTACTAAAATTGCCAAGTAGAAGCTGTGTTTTTTTTAACAAACACGAGTATTGTAGTTTTTGTACTATTGTGATTTTTTTTTAATCAATGTTGCATTGACCTGTAACAAATGGGCACTTTCTTCTGTCATTTCACATGAGGTTTGCACACGCTTTAGGAAGGATGAAAAAAAAAATGCCACAGTGCATTTTATTTCTTCATTGTCGTTGTATTCGCCTTATTTTTATTTTATTTTTTTTTCCACACTCGCTGCAGCCGAACGCCATCATGTCCGAAAAATACGAGCGCAACCTGCCGAGCACATGTGCATCTCTGCACCAGGTGAAACTGGAAATCCACCGTGATGCGTGCAATGATTGACAGTATTTGACGTGTACAGTCTGGACGTGTGGGGCTCAAACAA
Organism: Chascanopsetta lugubris; assembly: GCA_016785325.1. Taxonomy (NCBI): domain Eukaryota; kingdom Metazoa; phylum Chordata; class Actinopteri; order Pleuronectiformes; family Bothidae; genus Chascanopsetta; species Chascanopsetta lugubris. The sequence goes on along the minus strand of JAFBJT010106950.1, from coordinate 5,472 downwards.
CAGCAAAGTGTGACATCATTGTATAAAAGTATGTTTTACATGAAATGCTTGACTGGTCTCAAGCATGGTCAGAATAGCAAATTATTTTTTATTGTACAGAAATGAGAATCGTATCGTTATCACTTTTCTTTGGTGGTCCATCTGTTCGGTGTTTCACTGTACTGACTGAGGGAGGAGAGAGAATGTGATTGGTTGATCGAAGGGATTTTTTTTTTTTTTTTTTAGAGATAAATGGAGAAAGTCTGTTGAGGAAAAGAAAGTATGAAGCCACTCGCTGATGATTTCAAAAGACAAATTGAAACAAATGAAACAAAATGTCTGTTCATGGTTTTCGGACGTAATCGAGACAAGGCTACAAAGCTGCAGCAAAGGTCTTGTTCTGCTTGTAGTCGCTTTAATGTTCCACCAGGCTCCTTTAAAGAAACAACAGTGCCAACGAGTTCAATAAATAAGAAAAGTAAACTTACCCAACATTGTGTTGTGTGTGTGAGGAAGGTGCAGTGCAGTGCAAAGCAAACTTGTGGGTTGATGATGTCAGTATTGTAATCTTCTATCTTATTTCCTTTTTTTTTGCTATATGTATTTTTCATTACATGAGTCTCCTTTTACTCAAGTCAATAAAAGTTTCAGATTTTTCAGTTGAGATGTCAAACTGTGCCTCAATGGGTGTTTGGAAAAATATGAGTAACACTACATCATTTTTTATAGTGGCGTTTTTGACCACTAGGAGTGCTATAGAGCAGAGCTTCTTGTTTTGACTGCATTATAAACATATTGCATACACAAACATAAACAAAGACAAATTCACAGCGTAACAATCATAAAAAAAGTAACATTACACAAAAAAAACATTGAAGCATGCACAATAAATAAATAAATACAAAAATGTAGCCTTTGTGTTTACTCACCCCTGACAGCCTAACTTTAGTACTTGTAGCATCTTCACTGATCCACTTCAGACTGTTGAGGGAACTGGGTCTGTTACACTGTGAGAACAGGCGCAGGGTTAGATATGACAAGGTCGGTACAACTGAAGGATCAAACTAAAGGGGGAGTCCTCACCTTTTCTCCAGGGTCCAACGCAGGATTTTACTTCTAGATAGAAAATATTAGTCCACATTCACATCCGGGTGCCCAGGAGTCGATAATGTCGGACATGTTTGTCATCACATCATGTTAAAGATTCGACTATGACAATGATAATAATAATCATAATCATAATAATAAATGAAAACAATGAATAGATTGATGCATTAAAAACCCTCGACACAACCTGGTAATTAGAAAATCTGCATTTATTAAGTTATTTACAACAGTGGTTCCTTCTGGTACAGTTTCATTCACACTCACAGAGCCTCCATACAAACAGACGTCGAGTAAACTGAGGCAGAGAGGAAGGATGGAAGACCTGCTGGATGGATGGAGCATCAAATCACACACCACAGGAAGGAAGAGTTTGTACAACTTCTTTAAATACTTCAGAGAGAGCGAGCGAGCGAGCAAGAGAGAGAGAGAGAGAGAGAGAGAGAAGGAGGCGGAGCTGTACCTGATCACTGACCTGACGTGGTGTCGACCTCCAGGTCAAACTACTCCGACACTAACTTTCTCTCACCAAGGCAACGAGAGTCTGGAATCCCTTGTTTGCAAAGTACAAATAATAATAATAATAATAATAATAATAATAATAATAAGAGGGAAAAAAATATTTTGTTGTCGTTTACTTTGCATGTTGCCGTTTTAGGTTTGTCACATTTTCCTCCCTCTCAGTGCAAAAGAAGGCAAATTTAAGAAAACAACAAAAAAAGACCTCTCTTTCAGAAGGTTAGCGCAGACACAGGTAATATTGCACTTTGGTTAGCAGGCAGTTTATTGACTGCACACGGAAAAACAATGATACACTAATACCTTCTCTTTAGACTGAAGGCCCCCCCCTTTAACATCCTTCGAAGAACAGTATTTATAACTTTGGCTTTTTGTCAGTTCTCGTCCAGTGTGACTGATTTTACAGTAAGAAACCAACAGAAATATTAACTATGTAAATAATCATTTTCCTCGTCTGTTAAAATAATCCTAAATAATCATTTAAAATAAGAACTTGTACATTTTCGATAATAACTTTGGATTAAGCCTCGTCCCTAAATCATTTAAACAAGATTAAAAAAATAATGAAAACATCCTTCATACCGTGGGTGTTGGTTAAAAAAAAGAGAATTTTTTTTTTTTTTTTACAGTGGAAAATCTGGATTTGTTGTAGCAAGCAAAAATAAATAGAAACTAATTTTGGCAGCTATATGACATGATGAGCAGCTGGATATGCCAAAGAAAATTTAAAATGACAATTTAGCTTTTGGTCACATTAGGCAGACGGCACCGATTAAGAAAAGTGCTAAATGAATTTTATAAAAGACAAACGATTCGCTGGACGCTTTGGAAAACATAGTAAAAAACAAAACAAGGAATGAATCTCTCTCACTATTCTCTTATTGTTATTGTGAAGATCCAATAATATCACTCCTATTACCAGCATGAGCTGTGTGAGGTGGACAAAAAACAAACAGATGCTGTTTCACCGCAGCAGGTTGTTGGTTCCATGAGTTAAAACATAAATACTAACTAAAATAATAAAGGGACCCAAAGTTAAACTGAGGCAGCAGACAAGTGGAAGGCATGTGGAAAAATCATTGAGCATGAGTTTGTGCGCGTGTGTGTGTGTGTGTGTGTGTGTGTGTGTGTGTGTGTGTGTGTGTGTGCCACAGCAGCTGAGTCTATGTGTTGGAACAGTCTTGGTAAGGCACAAACTTGGAGAGTTTATTGGGAGAGCTGGGGTTGGGACAGTCCGACGTCTCGCCCATCCTGAAGAAGGCCTCCTGCTCCTGCTTCTTCATGGTCAGGTTGGCCTCCAGACTCTGGGGGGGGGGGGGGGGGGGGGGGGGGGGGGGGGGGGGGGGGCAAAATATGTGTAAGATTGACCTTAACGTTCTCACATAGACGGATTGAAAAGATTTTCCAATGACACGCAGGAGGAATACTTCCATAATAAGGTCGATATGCTTCGTTTCCTCTGTGACCTTTGACCTCATCACCTCCACTGAGGTTTGCTCTCACCGCTCTATGTGTCTTTGTGGGATTATGCAAAAACTACAAAAATCGGTTTCCATAAAACATGCTGGAAAAATGCCAAAGAATAATCGGACATAATGTGATCGAGGATGTGTTTTGATCACAGGAGGTCATGGGTTCGATTCCCAGCCACCCTCAGATTTATTGATTATTACGTTCATTCTCAACATAATTTTGGTGCAAGATATATCTTTAAAGTACATTTGGTGCAATGGCCAAATATTAATAAATACTACATGGTAACATGGTAAGACATAAAAGTAGTGGGGTGAAGCCTGTTAAAACACTGATCGTTTTCGTTTGGTCATAATACAAATTTTTAAAAAAAATCAGATTTAAAGGTGATGGTAAATGTTGGACGTGTGTTTTCATGTGTAAAAGCAAATTCTAAACAATCATCTCAGGATTGTAAATATCTAAATATGACATAAGAAAACATGACGCGTGGCATCGAACCTTCTTCCTGGGCTTCAGCTGATCCCTCCACTCCTTCATCACCTGGTTGTGCTGCTCGTCCAGATACTTCAGCCTCTGAGTCTCGTTCTCCACCAGCAGGTGGCACTTTTCATTCTTCACAACACAAAACAACCTCTGCCTTAAACACTACGAGCCTGGTATCTGTGCAGGTTTAAAGGTGAACATGTGCAGATGAGTCCGGATGTGCGTGAACAGCCGACTGACCTGCAGCTGCTGCAGCTCTCGGATGTTGCTGTCACACTGACCGATCCGCTCCCTCATCTGGTTCTCGTGCTTCTGCTGCTGATGCAGCCTCTCGGCCTTCTGACGCTTGTCCTCCTGCTGAGAGAACTACACACACACACGCACACGCACACACACACACACACGCGCACACACACACGGTCAATTCACCGAATCATCGACATCATTTTAGTCACTTTGAAAAATATTACAAAACAATGACATACCGACATTTTCATGAATTGAGAATCAACTGGATTTTTTTTTTACCCCCCATTACCCTTCGATGAGCCCTTTAATGTACATTTACATGGGGGAGCGGGGTCCTCTCTATGGAGGCGGCCATGTTTTTACAGTGGTCAAAGTTGGTCGAGGTGAGGGACACAACGTGCGACTTCCCCCCCGGGAGCCCCCCCAACCGTGCGCACGGCACCTTTAAGCGCGGGCGGAGCGAGCGCTGCTTCACCTGCTTGATCTTCTCCCTGTCGTCGGAGCTGCTCCCCGTGGAGTTGATGCGCAGGCTCTTCTTGAACATGGTCATGCGGGTCTTGGCTTCGCTGCGCTGGATCTTGGGCATGCGGCTCCTCTCCTGCTGCTGCGCAGCCTTCAGGATCTCGATCATGCGCTGGTTGTAGCACTGCATCTGCTCTTGCTCCTGCGGGGGGGGGGACGAGTGGCTTTGTTATTGTATAAGAGGGGGGGGGGGGGGGGGGGGGGGGGGGGGGGGGGGCGACAACAGAGCGTTACCCACCGTCGGACTGGCTCCTGCCACTGGCTCCGCCTCCTCCCCTTTACCTTCTCGTGCTTCTTGAGGAGCTGGTGCCTCTGCAGGAAGTACTGGTCCTTCAGCTGCTGCTTCAACAGCTGGTGCCTCTCGTACAGGTTCTTCTCCTCCAGCTCCCAGATCGTGGCCTCGCGCTCTGATTGGAGAACAGCGGGACACCGCGCGTCAGAGCCCTCCCACTTTGAAACCCCGCCGCCGCTCGCTGAAGGCGCGGGTGTGTGCGATTGCGGCCGCGTCCGTCACTTCTACGAACGTCGGATGGGGTCCTCTCTGCGGGGGCCGCCGCGTTTGTAACGGCGGTCAAAGCGGACGTGGCGTGAGGCGACGGACGCGGCGCGCGGCTTCACCACCGGGTGTGAGCAAATCGTACACACCGCACCTTTAAAAGGGCGCCAGCGGCTTCGCTCACCTCTTATCAGGTTCTGCTTCTTGCTGAGACACTCCCGCTCCGTCTCGGCGATCTCCCGCTTGTTGTTGGAGATGATTTTCTTCAGCGTGGAGTCCAGGTGGTTCTTCTGATGGGCCAGGAACTTCTCCTCCTGAGGGAGGGAGAACGTGAGCGTTTGGGACATTAAAGGTGCAGTGTGTACGATTTCAGCCATATTTGTCACTTCTAGAAAAAAAAAAAAACATGACAAGATAATGAAATAACATCGTCAGGAATTTACAATCACTTCCATAAACTAAACTAAAGGTCTTTAGAGTTTTACTGACAACTGAAGTGGACCACAGGTTCTCCCGCACGCTCAGGAGGGTGAGGAGGTGACGATGGATACAACCTGCCACTTCACCTCCAGACGTCACCAAATCGTGCACACTGCACCTTTAAATCCAAAATGGCTGAACGAACTCACCTCTACAATCCTGGT
>JAFBJT010106947.1:13981-31675 GCA_016785325.1 Chascanopsetta lugubris | reverse complement strand
AAACCTCTCTCTGGCTGCCATCCCCCCCCCCCCCCCCCCCTCAGGCCTGGTCCCAGGAGGCCCCTTAGGGCCAGTGATTGTCATTTGCAGCCGGCTCTGTGACCTCGATAGATTCCAAAGCACCACTCAGGGTTGCTTCTGCGCGTTGTCTTTTTTTCTGACTTGTCTCACCGATTGGCATTATTTTTTTTTAATTCTAATGTGGGATTTTCTGTATCGTATTTTGCGCACTGCCGTTATTGGAGACTGTAATCGAGATTGTTTGGAAAAGGGTTCCGCAGTAAATTGGTCTCAAAGTTTTACAGTATCGGGCCGGATGAGAATAAGTCAAGCACAGTCGGTGATTATGAGAAGAGAGTTACGTCCTTGGCCACACTTGCGTTGGTATTTTTTGTTCCTTGTCTTAAAGGCACAGTGTGCAAGATTTGGTGACATCTACGGGTGAAGTTCAAAATTGTTTTCATTGCATCACCCTTCCCATTTGAGTATGCAGGAGAATGTCATTAGAGTTCAAAAGACGTTCGCTCTGGTCTGTTGTTTGTAGAAATGGAAGAGAGTTACGTCCTTGGCCACACTTGCGTTGGTATTTTTTGTTCCTTGTCTTAAAGGCACAGTGTGCAAGATTTGGTGACATCTACGGGTGAAGTTCAAAATTGTTTTCATTGCATCACCCTTCCCATTTGAGTATGCAGGAGAACCTATGGTAGCCCTCGGTTGTCATTAGAGTTCAAAAGACGTTCGCTCTGGTCTGTTGTTTGTAGAAATGTCCGTTTTGTATTTTTATAGATAGTGGTGACAAAGAATTGACCAAAATCCCACGCACTGCACCATTAAATCTGTACATGCAACTAAATAGTCAGATGAAGTCAACTTCTTGTCCTGTGAAAACAAAGAAATGGTTAAAACAGATGAAAGTGCAGCAGGAAGTGAGGTAAACGTGTTTAATCTACTGTGAAAAGTATGTGGTGAAAAAGCCACAGTGCAGGAAACAGCATTTCCATTTGAGTTGAACTTTCCACCTGAATCTTTCTGAAAAAGGAAACAAATGAGTGAAACAAAAAGGAAAAATGCATTAAAGCAGAGGCGTCAAACCCATTGTAGTTCAGGGGCCACAACCAGCCCAATTTGGTGTCAAGTGGGTGGGGCCAGTAAAATCACAGCGTGATGATCTATAAAACATCAACTTCAAATATTTACCTTTTGTTTTTGTGCAAAAACGTACAAGTACAGTTCATGACAAATGAAAACGTCTCTTCATAAAATAACAAAATGTTTTTTTTCTACTTTACAAAATCGTCCCACGGGCCGGATTGGACCCTCTAGTGGGCCGGGACTGGCCCGCAGGCCTTATGTTTGACACCCCTGAATTAAAGGGTCATTCATCCTCGCGTGGTGGAAATAGCTCCGTTAGCATTGTTACTGGGGTAGGTGACACAACCAAGTGTACATTTACATAAACACACAAATGACTGGAGTGGAACTCTTTTCCGAAATACACCTTGCGTCAGCAGAATATTGCGTTTGCAAAGAAACGGCATGGTGACGCTTTATTGTGATTTCAGCGAAGTTATTTTTTCTTTAGACCCGCGTCATATTTCCCTGGCAGCACTTTTGCTTTGTGCAGCACATATTTGTCCTGATCCTCACGCGCGGAAAAATCTGAATAAATCCGCTCCTGTGATTTTTTTCTTTTTCGCAAGTGACGTCAGATTTATTTGCACACGCTCCTGTGGCGCTTCCCGCTGGTTGCCCCCACTCGCACCCGACACGAGCGGAGCCAGCAGGGGGCGTTATCGAGGGTCCCGCACATTCGAACATGCTCGAACCTGCGCGGATCGACCGATGCGGTGTTTTCCGCGTCTCGGCGATTTTGCTCGGAGGTGTTCGGGTGTTGCGGAGCCACGACGCACCTCGCTGTCATCTCCCCGCTGCATCACCAGCACAGCCGTCCTTTGATGTCTGCTGGGCTGGTAATGAGAGCTGAAGGGAAGAGGTGAGGCTCTCCCACCGGTCCTCCCGTGCACACAGGGGGAGACGTGCTCGGCAGAGGCAAAGCCACACCTTGCGCGTGTGTGTGTGTGTGTGTGTGTGTGTGTGTGTGTGAGTGTGCGCGCACAGAGTCGATTATCTGACTTGCACCCCACTGAGACATCTCCTAATCACAATAAACTTCTCCTGACACTTGAGTTACTCCTCAGCTGAAGTTGCTGTCTTTATCAGTGATCTCTCTCTCTCTCTCGCTCTCGCTCTCGCTCTCTCTCTCTTTCGCTTTCTTGCTCTCTCGCTCGTCCGCCCCTCCCTCCCTTGCTTTCTCCCATTCTGCACCCGCTATGTTTGTTCCTGCTTTCTCCTCCACTTCCTCCCTGCATCTATCCAAGTTAAAGGTGCAGCGTGTAAGCGTTGGTGACCTCTAGAGGTGACGTTGCACGTTGCGTCCATCAGCTCACCCTCGTTCTTCTGAGCATGCAGGAGAACCTGTGGTAGACTTCGATCGTCATTAAAACTCAGTCGATGTTTAGTACGTCCACTTTCACTCACCAGTCAAAACAAGGCGGCCTCCACAGGGAGGATCCCCTCCTCATGCAAGTACACATCAATGGGCTCATTTTCGGGGTAAGAAAAGAAAAGAAAACATCCACCTGCTTATAAATTCACGAAAATGTCATTGTGTAATTGTTTTACAAATATTTTGACCCAAAAATGGACCTACATTTTACACACTGCGCCTTTAAACACCGAGCCAGGGGGAAACGGGGGAATGATGAATGAAGAATGAGACACTTAGCCGGAGTGGGAGCCGGGATGCGCTGCATTCGAGGCTGAGTAACAAACTGGGCGCAAGGAGACTGGAGGGAAAAGATGAAGGGGACGTGGAGATGAGTGACTAAGAGCTTCCAATGTCTACAAGGGCTCGGGCTCCGTCTGGCCTGGGTTCGCCCCACCGCGGTTTCATCTCCCATGCTCTTTCAAGTGCGGGGTAGAAAGGGCCTTCATTTAGCCGCCGTCCCACTGAAGTGTGGCCCTCATTAGAGGTGACCCCATCGAACCCCATCGAACCCCTCTGATCGTGGCGCGCGGGGCCGAGGGACCGTTTAGATCCTCCACTCGCTGCGTAGAGGAGCCCAAAGTTGCCGCGGCACCGCGTCGGCGCCGGCGCCGGGTCGAGGGCGATGGCCCCGTACTCTACCGGTGAAGTGCAAACAGGGTTATTGGGTTTAAGTGGCGCCGGCTTTAACGTAAACGCTTTCGCTTTGGAATGAGCGACGGGGCAGGAACACTCAACCCGTGGCGAAATCTATTACATACAGAGTATCCTCTGCTAATGTGAAAGCTGTGACTGATCTTTATTGAGCAGGTTCATCCACATTCAAACATTACATTTTTTTTTTAATGTATGTGGCGTGAAAAGACAAGAAAGAAACCGATGCGCTTGCTCTAAAATCACGAGCTTCCATTTTTAAACTTCACGTTCGACGGAATACAGCGTGTTCATCCGTCATTGTGCGAGTTGTTACCCGGCTGATACTGTTGCTGCCCGTTCCAGCCTCCTCGCCCACACTCTCACCAATGCAAACGATACCTTTTTGAAGAAATCAGGCTTCATCATAAACAATGCATTCGTGTGGAACTTTGCAGCTATTCAGCACGATTTAGAATTAATGATCTCTATTATAAATTCTGGCTCACTATTTCAGCTTTTCTCTGCAGCTTTGTCCCTGAACTGGAAAACCAAGCATTCAAGGTCTTTGTGTCTGTTTTTTTTTGGTTGTTTTTTGTTGTTGTTTTTTTTGCTGTGCTGCAGGATTCTAACTTGGTTTGTTTTCCCCCTGTGTTTCTTTTTATAACCTGCTCCTTCCTGCTGCGCCTCCGTACCTGTGGATGCCGTCGGGCCCCGGCAGTCTCATGTGAGTGCATCTATCCAGAACGTCCCCGGGTCAGATCACGCTCGTCTGACAGAACTTTTGTCATCAGCCAACTCGCTTGGCCGTGTTTATCGGGACGAGAGAACAGGTTCTGAATCCTGAAAATAACAAGAAAGGGAACGTCCACATTTGATTATGGAGGGAAATGATTCCTTTTTAACTCTTCCTCTTTGCTTATGTCAAATTAAACCAACCATACGTGTTCAGTGAGATGCTGCTAACTTTGCAGCAGCAAACTGAAGAAATTTAAGTCTCCACTGGAGTTAATTTTTAATAGTTAACCATGAAGGATTTACATCACCATTTCAACTGCAGTAAGTCTCCTGTCCTTTTTAGTGTTTCATTTTCACTGCTCATTCCCTTAAAAATGTAAAGCACAGAGGAGGCAGTCATTTACAAGTACTTTGTTTCTGGGGTTGAAGGGGTTGGTAAGCTGAGTCATAATACGTTGTTGATGTGTGTGTGTGTGTGTGTTTGTGCATCCGCAGGTGATTTTAACCGAGAAGTCAGGGAACCACATCTTCCGACTGAAGGGCCCTGGTGCCGACCAGGATCCCAGAGATCTCTTCATCATTGACATGGACACGGGAGAAGTGTTAGTCAGCCGCTCACTGGACCGAGAGACCACCGACTCTTACCAGGTCTGTAAGTTTGACTTTGCTTGAGTGTGTGTGTGTGTGTGTATGTGTGTGTGTGTGTGTGAGAAGGGGGGAGGGTGTCATCATTTCATCAGACTGTTGTGTTTTTTTGGTCTTCCATCTGGCTTTTTCTCCAGTTTCTAGTTGTTTCGTACTTGTTTGATTCCCTTTTCCTCTTGATCTCTTCTTTCATGAAGATTAGTTGTTGAAAAGGTTCCCCATCATTTTTCTACTAAGGAGATCAAATTAGATATAATATTTGACATAGAAATATGAATTTGTATATACTGTATATTTATTCGTTCTCATTCTCCCTCACTTAAAGGTGCGTTGTGCAAAATTTGGTGACATCCAGAGGTGAAGTTGCGAGGACCCACTCCTCATGTAAATGTACAATAATGTGCTCATTTAAGGAAATAGGGAACAAAATAAGACATTTAGATGATTATAAAATCATGAAAATGTGAAGTGATTGTTTTGTAATATTGTTGGAAGTGACAAAAATGACATGAAATCGTACACACTGCACCTTTAAAGTAAGTAAGAATGTAAAGTAAGAATGCTTTCTTGAAAGCAAAGTGTCATCACACCACACTGACTTGATTTAGATTATTCTTCTGCTTGTCCACTTTGCATTTTGCAATTTGATGAATAATAAACAATTGCAATTCGTATTTTTTCACACTAGTTCCTCCATTACCAGGCAAAAACCTTTGCACAGTGCTGTGCATAATTTATGAAATCACAAATTGTATGTACAACGTCTGCTTGTTTTATCAAGGTGGAACTGATTTTACTTGTTATAAATAGTTTCCTCTTTAAAAAATTCTTATAAAATAAGAGATCTCTGTAGTCTGAGATGCCTGCTGGGCTTCATGCCCCCTGGGTTGTCTGCCTCAAAGAAACCCCCCTAACCCTCTCCCCCCCACCCACTCCACCCCCAGAACAAATTGGAAGAACGGGGCAGCAGAGAAAATCTACTTGTTTAAACCCACTTGATCTCAAATCGCTCATCGACACCAGACTCAAGTGAGGGCGGCTCGGCTGGGTGCAAGCTGTTGATAAGCGAACTAGCTTTTATAAAACAAAACAAAAAACAACTCACGCATAATTTTCCTCTGTAAATACCAACAGATGTGAGGGGAGGAGGAGGCGGGAGCGGAACGGTAAGAAATAGGCTGAGGCAAGAAAACACACACACACACACAAACACATATTCAAACAAATCTTGTTTGTCTCTCCTCAGTCTGGGGTGAAAGCCCGGTATTACATGCATGATGTAACCAGGGTATTCGCTTTTAGTGGGGGCAATATATTGTTTTCAATAACCGTTGACCTAATCACTGTATCGCAGGGTGAACTGATTAACAGGGCAGATTGACTATTATGGAGCAACGTGATGATCTAGTAATGGAAGCCATTAACAGTGACTGCAGAGTCCTGTGTTGACACCACATGGTGTCCATATTATTGTGAAGATGTGTAGGTTTTTGATCCTAACGATATTTCCGTGAACCAGGTATGAGACAAAACACGAGCCAAACAAGGTTGATTACTTGATTAGTTCAGGGAACTAAATCCAGAGAATGATTGGGTGCCGGGTGGTTGGATAGTTTACAAACAAAAAGTGGGTCAAAGTCAAGCTTTTAGAAAGAAGATAGGACCATAGTTTTGATCATGCGTTTCCACCAGTGTCTAGACCTGTCCAACGCCAACCTGACTATTATTAGCTTTTAAGTGAGGAAGGCACAGAGATGCCTTTTCTGCTCCTGTATTTTTGGGGTCCTCCCGCATAGAATTTTTTTTTTAAAGGTTTGCTGAATTTGTCCCTGAACGTTTGTCCCTCTGAACACAACAATGTGTCTTGCTCATCTGGTATTCACATGGACAAAAGCCCAATTGTCTATCAATGTATCTAGTTTGTAGTATTCTTACCTCGAGAAATTCCAATGTTGTGAGACTATCGGCCTGTGTTGACATGATCAAGCATGAATGCAGATTCATTGGAGTGGTTTCCTTAAAGATGCAGTGTGTAAGGTTTCTGCCATCTTTGTCTCTTCTAAAATATTACAAAAATAATTTCTGACAATTTCATGAATTTAGAATCACCTCCCCCCCCCCCCCCCCCATGGCCCATGAATGTATATTTACATGAGGAGCGCTGCCTCCTTATGGGGGCCGCCATGTTGTTACAGTAGTAAAAGTGGACATACTTCCACCTCTAATTAGTTTTAATGACAACTGAAGTCGACCATAGGTTCCCCTGCATGCCCAGAGGTGATGGATACAACATGTTCTTTTACCTCAGGAGGCCACCAAATCTTACACACTGCACTTTTAAATGGAATAGAATTAAAGACCAACACAAGGACGTAGCTGCTTTAGCACACTAACAAAGTGACTGCTCTTGTCTACGAGTTTTTTGCCTACATCTTCAATGTGCAGTGAAATAAATTCTGGGTTTCTTGGAGGCCGTAACAAACGTTGATATGTAGAACTCTTGGGAACTCTGGCAAAATGGGTTTTTGAAGATGAGAGGAGCAGAGAACTAAGGACTAGGGACCATTTCCATAAAGATTTTACTGTGTTCAGAATGGAAAAGTTTAGTTCCAGAGGTGTTTAATGACTGAGTGACCCAGCTGAATTTCAAGTGTTGTGGAATAGAGGTATGAGGATGGAAAGATGATGAAATGGTAGATGAAGTATGAAAATGTTAAAAATGTTAAGACATTAACCCAAACTCACCACTAGGGCATTGTTTCATTATTGACTGTAAATTGTTTGGATTCCCCTCAGAAAAGTATTTTGCAATGCAATAATATCCAACTGCATTTTTTATAACAATATGAGAATGTAAAAACACTATTACAAGATAAAGGTGATTCAGAAACCGGCAATAGATTCTATTTTTAAAGGGTATGTTGCCTGGCTAAATAAAGCTGATTCTTCCCTTCCCTCCTTTATTTACTTCCTCATAGAAAATGATTCTGAACCTCATTCGGTCCTATCTTTGCTTTGTTTCTGGCTTCTGTGGCTCCATTGTCGCTTTAGATAAGAAAGATAATGGCGCAGTTTATGTTGAGTCTGAATTTGCTCGTATAAAAATCTATTTGTTTAAAAATGGCAAAGAAATAAGGTGGGTGTGATGAAATGGTTAAAATAGATTTGTGAGTCAGAGTAAAGAGGTTCATTAAAATCAACTCATCTCGCGAGCTAATCGCACTGCACCATCTTTTCTAATGTAACTTCAAGTCATAAACAAGAAAGTGTCGCAGATTTAATTTTAAACAGCACCGAACGCATTTCGCTTGATTATGTATGTGACTGCCAACTCCAGATTACAATTAGAGGATGAGCCTGCTGTCCAAAAACACATCTGATGCCTTCATTGTCAGATCATAAAAGCCCTGAGACTTAATTGAAGGCTTCCGTCAATAGCTAAATAATCCCATCACAGTGAGGGGGACGAATGAAACCAATCTAGAATGGCTCTGTTCTAATGGCTTGGGAAAAATGAGCTTTAAGCATTAATTATATCATTCAGTGTGTGCGGGCCATCACCAATGATCATTATCGTTTGGAGCCTGATAGTTCGAATCCCTGAGGGCAAGCTGGTATCTGCCCAAGTGAGTATTGTACATGTACTACACACACACACACACACACACAGTCATGTTGTACAATCAGACTAATTGTCCATTTCCCGTCAGGCCTTGCTCCATATTGTGCTCCTCTTATCATGAGGAGATAGCAGGTCTCGTCCCGCTCATAACTCAGAACAAGATCTCCAATCAAATGCAACCTCACGTCTTTTTATCAGTGGCCCAACACTGCGCAGAGTGAAGGCTGAATGGCTTTTATAGAGCCCCGCTGGTCCTGGCAGCCTGTCCCAGTCCCATTCATTAAGGGTGTCCCTTTATTCCCGCTGCAGCTAATGGCTTGTGTGGGTATGAAACATGAGAAATTCAGCACTAGATTAAAATGATCATTACTCTAAAGGCATTTTATTGGCAACATGAAACAGCCCCTTTTGGTGATAGATGTGTCGATTAAAGCTCTTATCAATATTTTTTTTATTGGCATTCATTCACATGTCTACTCATATCTTCAAGCAGTCACTGGTAATAATGAACACATTGATTATGTCTCCCCGACCAGATTCTGCCAGTTTGAAGTCACTATTTGAGTTATTCAGCTCAAAAGTGCCGTTTGCACTGAGGCTGAAAAATAACCTCAACACCAATGGTGCTCAGCATAGTTGGTATATCATTTATTCTATATAAAGATCAACAGTATGTCCCCACGTCTGCACAGTCATACAAAAAGGAATTGGGTTGTCAGTAGTGGCTCCAAAAATACATTCAAATACAAAATACAAAATTACAATCTGACTGATTGTTATTAAGTTTAGAACAATCTTTTTTTAAGTTATGTTGTTGATATAGTGTTTATTTATTTCTCCTGCAGTCAACTGTGGGGAAAAAACCCATTATTTTTCATTACACATGACTGATCGAGAGACCCCTCTGTTTGCTGAAGATGTCAATTTTCAACATTTCTCTAAACCATATTATTGATTGGTCGCAGCGAGGTACGAACATAAGATGATCATGATATAATCTCCCATTCATGAGGTTTTTAAACTAATATTTGAAGTCAAATGTCAGTAAATGTCACGTCTCACCTCCATCAGAAGAAATTATAGATCAGCGTCCAACACACAGTGATGTGAACATAGATTACATCACTCCGCCCTCAGGGCGTGTGAGAGTGTGGCTCTTCAGGTTGTACGGCGAGATCCTGTCTGTTGGCTGGCTGGTCAGTACAGACCCTCAGGTGGTCTTCTGCTTGAGATTCAATTCATGTGCCTTGATCTGACTTTCTGCTTTTTACAATATTGCATCCTGCCAGTTTTTGATGAAGTTCCACTTCTGAGAACCAGACTGAGAACATCTGGTATCTTTGTGTCTTTGTTGGTGTGAAGCCAGGCATTCAGCCGTGAACCGTGATCTGGGCTGTCACTTCACACTGTAACTCTCTGGGACTCTTCCAACACTCTTCTTTTTTTAAACAAACCAAAACACCTACGTATATTTAGTCAACGTGTCATTTCTCCTCCGCTCTCTGTCTCGCACACGTACACACACACACACACACACACACACACACAGAGAAAAGACCGCGCTCATTCACGTGAACACTCAATCACCTCGCTCACGGACAGAGAGCGAAAATAATGAAGTTCCGTTCTGATGGGCGGGGCAGTAAATAAGGAATTCAGACGGAACTCAGCGGCGACTAGAGCTATTTTTGGAACCAGCCCGCGGGCGACTCAGGTGGTCGCCGCCGGCGACCTGGTGCCCGCGGGCAAAGCGTTGCTGACCCCTGGTCTGGAGTCTGTTCTAATGATATACATCACCCATACCTCATGATGTGCAATATTTTTACAGCGTCTTTTTCACAAATGGGAAAGCACTGCGCTAAAAAAAATAAAATAAACTCGTTCTATTTATACACAGTACACCCCAGAATAACATGATGATGAAGAGTCGGTGTGAGAGGTATGTGGAGTCGTAATTTTTGACTAGTAGAAATATGACAGGAATGATAATGCAATAAATAAATATAAGCAATATGCAGCAGTGATAAGGTGAAACTCTGTGTGACTTTGCTCAAGGTCGGCAGGCCTGCCTCCCTATTTTATGGTGGGATGGTGATTGATTGCTATTGGCAGAGGAATACACCGCTCTCCACACAAAGTCAGTGTATGTCAAACTGATATCGGCGGCAGCTTTGAAGAAATGTAATCAATAACGACTTGTTATTCGGCGATTTTTCGCGAGGCTCGGCTTGAGATACAGAGATGGAGGCGCACCTGCGAGTTGTTGCCGAACTAACTTAAGTTTGGAAAAGACACATTGAGAAAAGTGCGCCGTGACTTCACCACCACAACAACAGCGAGGGGGTCAACGGTAGACAGATGGAAAGTGGGAACGCTAAGTGGGCTATTACAGGAAGCGTGGAAGCAAGCGAGGCAAGCGAACAAACAAAAGCCCCAGCTAAATAAACATTTGCCGCGGAAGAACAAACAGACACAGCGATCAGCCGGGGCCACATGTTCACAAGGATTTAATGTCAAACATTATTTTCTTATTAAGCTCAATTAGGGTGAAAATGAATGTTAATGAGATGGAAAATGGAGAGGAAAAGAGGGGGGGGGTTGTTGCAGGGCTTATCGCTGCGGTTATGACAAGCCTAGGTCGGGTCGGGGAGAGTGGCGGGGAAGCGCTCTAATTGGCTTAGAGGAGGGGTATGGGGTGGAATGTGAAGTGATAAATAACAGTCTTGTTTACACAGGTACACAGATGACCCTCAGTAATGCAGGTCACTGCCACAATGAGTGTAGTGAGGGTCTCTGTGCGTGCCTGCGTCTGAGATACCGAAATCTGAGATATGGCGCAGCGGACGTCACGCTCAGGTAAGGAAAGGAGAGGGAACGTTCAAAGAGCGCGTGATTGTCTCAGCACGTTTATCGGAACCAAGTGCTTTGATGCTGCGATTGCCTACGTATAAGGAAATGTCTTTGAAGAGGAGGAAATGAAAGCGGGAAATATTCATACATGTCCCTTTATGTCGCGTGCTGCCGCCGGCGCCTCGCAGCAGAAAGTGGCATCCATGACTTGTGATGTGCTTTGACAGCCGATCTGAAAGGGACCATACTCTGCCCCCCTATATTCTGCCTGTCAGGCCTCAGCACATGGTGACAAAGCAAAAACACACACACACACACACACATGGACCTATCTCAGCTCTAGAAATGCCAAGCTGCATGGGGAAATGACAGCTGTTTTAAAATTTAGATTTCTAAATATCCGGGCTTTCAAAAGATTTGCCCCTTCAAAAGCAGTTTTGTTCGCTTGTCAAACTGTATAAATGACGGCAAAACACTTTCACCTACATTTACCTTTTCTTGACGGGAGTGGACATCAAACCTTGGCATTTACTGACATATCTCTCACTATGGAAATGACTAGCGACTGTGGCTCCCGCCACTTTTGAGAGTGACATCAATTTGAAGTTTTTATTTTGTAGATATCGAATCAAGGCCACGGACGGACGTTTCCGCGCTGAATGGCGGGTCGGCCTGAGGAGAGCAGTGGAAAATAAATGGTACAAATGTCATCTTAATAATAATAAGGAGGTCGTGTGAACCAATGAGAATACAAGTTCCTACGGTGGCCTGTGCGCCATGTAGTCCTTAGCGCATGGATTCAAACCAGCGACTGTGTGTAAACGTTAGGGGTGTAACGATATGGAGGTCACGATGATAACGATATGATACGAGATTACAGTGATTTGTTTTTTTTTTTAAAGGGACAGTCTGTGATTTTAAGCGACCTCTAGCCCTGGAAGAGCGTGACGTAATGACATACGCCTGCCTCTTGTGGAGGCCGCCATTTTGAATTCAATGGAAGTCACTGGAACTTTCAGGCTTTTATATATATATATGTGTGTGTGTGTGTGTGTGTGTCTGAGTGTGTGTGCATATTTATTGAAACTACAGCAGAAAAGAAACACATTTGTTGACCTGTCACAGGCTGCACCCTTTTTTTTTCCATTTTTCAATTTGCTGTTACGCTAATTACATTTTCAGAGGCTTTTTAATTGTTTTGCTAAATACAAAGTGGCTCTCTCTCGCTCTCTGTGTCTGTGTGTGTCTCTCTGTCCATCTTTCTCTGTCTTTCCCTCCCTCTCTCTCTCTCCCTCTCTCTCTCTGGAGACTGATTGTGCGATGTTTAATGATATCATATCCAATCACCCATAAGTTTCTGCAGGGTGCTCATGAGGCTTGTAGTGGGCGGTCCACTCGTTGCCATCTTGCTTAATGCCTCACTCCTCCCACTTCCTGATTCATCCAAACATGGGCATAGAGGCGGAGCTCAGGTAAATATAGGTTTGGGCCCATTGGCTTGTCGCAGCATCGATAGAATGTGCCAGGTTGGCTCAGGCGTCACTCGAGAGGCCACGCCCTCAATTCAGCACAATTTCAAACCTCAGTGGAGTAACAGGAAGTGAGTTATACAAAAAACACGGTAACAGGAAAATGTGTGACTGGTTGAGTCCAAAACAGTAGTTTATACCAGACTCTAGTCTTCCATATTAACATGGGAGTCTATGGAGATTGACTTGCTTTTGCCTCAAGTGGCCACCCTGTGAACTGCAAGGTTTTTGTTTTTTCCATTTCCATTTCATTTGAAGCTGTTTCACCTCTCATAAGCTTCTCATTGCAGATATTGTATTGTATTTTTTTCTCCAATATATAGTCTAAAGATGAACATATATATTCTACGGCGCTCTACCGAGCAAAGACTCTAGTTCGAGCATTTCAGGTCAGGCGCTTTAACATACTGTGTTAAAATTCCCTGCAGGCAACTGCGTCAACTTGCTTTCGGCAATTCATGAATGCAGACTCACTGTTGCCATCATTTCCATAAATTGTTAATTTGGTGAGTTTGCAGTATTTCAGCAGCGCACCTTGCAGCACAAGGTGCAGATCACACGATTGCCTCGTGGGTTTTTGTTATATAATCACATTTTACAGTGGCCGCTCACATTTCTATCCTTCGCCTTTGGCTCACACCTGCTCCGGTGTGGCTGCCTCTGTGTGCTGTGGTGTTGGAGATTAATCTGTCTTGTTGCTGAGGTGGAGGAGCTGTGACTAAAGGTGGAAACCCAGACATCTGACCCCTCTGGTGGTTACAGACTGTGCAGTGTTTGGGTTGTGTGTGTGTTTGTGTGCAGGCTCCCGTGACTGAATGGATATCTCTGTTGACCTCACTCTCCAGATATTGGTTGTTAGTCTTCGTGGATACTCTTGTGCTTTTGTTTTGACTGTATTATATTTCAGACCTTGAACAATAAAAAAATAAAAAAATTAAAACGAAAAAACAACAATACCCGTGTAGGATATAGCAACATCTATGGTAGCCATCAGTTATTATGGACATTTGAAGGGTGTTTCATTTGCCCATTTACTATCAAAACACATCATGGTGCAACATTGCTGCCTCCATAGAAAGGACCTGCTCCCAGAGTGAATATTGTGTTCACCCAATGAAAACAACATGTCCAAGATTCAGGTCATTTTGCACCCACAGAAATGTTGGTCTTTTTTGTCACTTTTTAAAACGAACTAACGTTTTCATGAGTTTATAATCACCTCAATGTTTTACTTTTCTCATTAACCTTCACTGAGCCCAGAGCGGGACCTCTCTACCGGGGCCGCCATGTTTGTACAGTAGCCCAGAGTGGACATACTAAACATCTTTTGAGTTTTGATGACAACTGGAGTCTGCCATTGGTTCTCCTGCATGTTCAGAAGGGTGAGGGTGAGGTGATGGATACAACATGCAGCTTCCCCTCTAGATGTCACCAAATGTTACACATTGCACCTTTAAAAGTGTTGTGTGTAGGATTTATCAGCATCCAGTGGTTGACAGCAAACTGAATATCTCTCTCCTCGTTCCCTCCTTCGTCTTTTGTTGAGCGTAGGAAATTGCAAAGTCATCACTTCACAGGAAATAGGTTTGCTTGACCCACTTACATTGTTTGTAAAATAACATTCCTGTGCACTGTCCTTTTAACATTGTTCATTCTTTCCCATTCCACCAATTCCCAAGGGAATCATTCATGGATCTTGTATTTCTAAACATTGTTTAGGAGCTAAACTACATTAGTAGTGTCCAATCTACGAGGGAACGCTTTTGTCTGGTTACGCATCTGAAACCGTTGTAGTTAAAAAGCATCGGCACTGTATCGCTGACACTTACGTCATTTGTCTATTCTTCAATGAACACACTTTTTCTGTGTGCTAACAAAAGATCCAGACACTTAATGATTCAGAGCTTTATGACTTATTCCTTTCGTGAAACTCTGCATTAGGAATAGATTTATTTATAAGAACAAATAAACAGTATGCATTGGGTTTTGTCTGTAATCCACACACCCACACCAGTACACAAACATTGTTTCAAACGGCAGCGTTTTGTCATTTACAGTAGATGTTACTTTATGAGTCCGCGACCTTAGACAGGTGAGGCCCGTTGTCCAAATCCCACTCCTGTTTTCTGCTTGGCTAGTCTGTAATTTCCTGGGCTTTGGGGAGCAGGACACGCTGCCCTGCACACAGGAAAACAGGCCTGATGTGCACTTAGTCCCTGTATGTGGGCTGGAGATAAAGGACACACACACACACACACACACACATGGACACATCGTCAACAACACCATCACCTGCCACCTGTGCAGAAACATCCTCTTGCCCCCATAACAGCGCGCATGTAACCACAGAACTTTAATGCCACAGGGTCACACACCATTGCACTCCGCTGATAATGGGTCCGGTCCATAATTTGTTATTTCCCATGCAGGCCTCATAATTGCCTTTTTAAACACACACAGAAAACAGTCGGCCCTTTTGTCTCAAGCTTTCTGAATAGATTACGGGGAAGTAAACTTCAAAAGAAAAAAAGAAAAAACAGTTTAAAGACCATCCAAGAAACTTTCCCTGGATCTCCTCTCGCTCTGCAGTTCAAAGAGATTTTCCCTAAAAAGTTTCAAACACGACTCCTGTTGTAAAGCCCTCCTCCAGGTCAGGATCATTGGACTCCCCCACCCGAAACCCCTGCAGGCGCTCTGCTGTGCCCCCACTCTCAGATAACCTGATTAGAGCCCTGTTGCTCAGCCTCCAGCGCCATGGCTGCTAATTCAGCCTGTCAGAGCCCAAAAGGCACAATCCTTAATGCACTCTGCCTTTACACTCCGGCAGCTGCACTTTTCACCGCTATGGCAGCTCTGGTGCTCTCCACCAACACGATGACCCAAAAAACGGGAGAAGACCTCAAATGGATGACAGCATTATTTATGTATCCTGAAGTTCAAAAATATTTGAAGGAGTCAAAAGTCGAAACGTTGCTATTCGACCTCCTTAACTCTCAGGTTCTCACGAGTCCTCAAATGTTCATCCCAGTCCTCAAACTGTAAAGATGAGTGACCTTCCAGAGACAAAGGAACGTATGTGAAACATTAGTTACACATCATCCTAATCAATATTCAACACCATTATTGTCTTTGAGGACCTGCAGACTGAACAGTGAATTGTGATCTCAACAATAAGTGTTTCGCAAAAGTGTTCTTCACCACCCGCCACAAGCGAGAGGCGTTTATTTTTTTTTAACCCTCTTCCATTTTGTATTTTAGTTTCTCCGTAAACCCCTTTGAATTCCAACATAATTATCTTTAATTGTGCTGTTTGAATGTGTTTCTCTGCCTCGTGTGAAGCACTTTGAGTGCCGTGTGGCTGACAGCTGCTGTGTAAATACACTCGCCTTGATTTGCCTTATCAACAAAAGCCAATGGGGGGCGGGGTGGGGGGGGGGGGGAATGTCATCCATATCACACCATGTGACCAGCACAGTAATTGCCGTACCATTGTTTGGCCTTCGCATGCTTGACTCGAGTGCATATCCTGAATGCACCTCTGAACAACACATCCGTCGGTGCAATGGTAGACAGGTCGCCATGTTGTCCGCTGGACCTGAGCGGCAGGACTTTGGGCATATGCTCTATCCACCTCGTTGTGTTGTTGTGATGGATTGCTGATGCACACCCCTGGTTGTTGCCCACCTATCACCCGATGTCAGCTAGAATGTGTTACCCTCCAAGTGTGTACAGTATAGCTAATGGACAGTTGGACGCATGGATGCACTGCGCTGCACAACAGCTGCCGCGTAGCCCCCCCCCCCCCCCCCCCCCCCCCCCCCCCGCACCCCCCCCCCCCCCCCCCTTCCTGCATATTATGTCACGGAACCACAACCCTGTGGAATCTCAGAGGATACCAGCCCCAGCCTTTCACTTAAAGATTAAAAAAAAAAAAAAAAGAAATACTCGTACATTGTACAATTGGACTCTGACGCTGTTCCACATTGATGGCGCCGCTCAGTCCTGAGTGCAATATCTTTAAGGGTAAATATAACAAAACATGATCAAAGCAGTGGTGGCAGACAGATGTGCCTGGTTTTCCACCAGCCCTCCAAACAGGAGGTTCCGTGCCAGACAAAAGGAAATTGAATTACACCTTTTTTGAGTGTGTGTGTGTGTGTGGGGGGGGGGGGGGGGGGGGGGGGGGGGGGGTAGAAGTGCATGGTGGTGGGATGTTTTGTACTGTGTTACACGAGGGAGAGCCTTTGTGACTCTTTCAACACTCCACAGGAGCAGGATTATGTTTTATCTTGCCAGACGGCCGCTGGAATGAAAGATCCTTTCTATCATTTTCGATCTCTCCGAGACTTTTTAACTCCCTCACTCTTTTTCAGCCTCCATCTTTCGTTCAATCATTCTCTCTCCAAAGACCAGCTATATATATATATATATATATATATATATTCTTTAACATTCTGAGGGCCCTCTTTTCTACTGATGTAATGAGGAACATTTCAGATCAGTGACTCCGCCATCAGAGACGGATAAAGAAACACTGCACAACCCACTCCTCACACAGCAGATGTCTTCTGAGGAGCACTTCTAATATCTTTTTAATCATCTGAAATGAGATGTTCATGCGGCTAATGACCAATAATAATAGTCCTGGTTCGAATATTCTTTTCCAACGACAAATTCAATCCAAACACTCACATCGGCACACATTCAATGGAAAGCTGTGCTGACTATCAATTATCAATTCCGTTCTGATTGATGTACATGTGTGTTACTTCGGTCAGTCGATGTTATATGAGTCATATATTCAGTAACAATAATTACCTGAGACAAGTTGCACAATTGAACAAATTACTTGCTGAGTTTAACACCGAAATGACTGTGATCATGACAGCCGCCGTGGCAATAACATAGGTAATGTAGTGAATCTCCTAATGAATTGTTTACTCAGTGTGACAAAGGAGTGATTAAAGGTTCAGTGTGTGAAGGTTTTCTAAAAACGTTACCAAACAATTAGTGACATTTCATGAATCTGTATTGCTTTCCATGACCCCAAAATGAGACCATTAATGTGTATTTACACGAGGAAGGGGCGGCGGCGGGGGGGGGGGGGGGTTTCTCTTTGGGGGCGCCCCTGG
>JAFBJT010106947.1:0-13773 GCA_016785325.1 Chascanopsetta lugubris | reverse complement strand
TATATTCAGTAACAATAATTATCTGAGACAAGTTGCACAATTGAACAAATTACTTGCTGAGTTTAACACCGAAATGACTGTGATCATGACAGCCGCCGTGGCAATAACATAGGTAATGTAGTGAATCTCCTAATGAATTGTTTACTGGGTGTGACAAAGGAGTGATTAAAGGTTCAGTGTGTGAAGGTTTTCTAAAAACATTACCAAACAATTAGTGACATTTCATGAATCTGTATTGTTTTCCATTACCCCCAAAATGAGACGATGAATGTGTATTTACACGAGGAAGGGGCGGCGGGGGGGGGGGGTCCTCTCTATGGAGACCACCATGTTTTTACAGTAGTCAAAGTAAACAGACTTAACATCTTTTGAGTTTGAATGACAGCTGAGGTCTACCATAGGTTCCCTTTGCGTGCCCATGGGCGAGTTGATGGATACAACATGCAACTGCACCTCTAGAGGTCGCCAAATCGTACACACTGCACCTTTAAAGTACACTTTCTGGCCACTGATCGGAACGCTCGGAAAAAAGAAAAAAAAAAAACGGATTAACTTTAATGTTTAGCGTCACGCTTTGCCCCGTCTCCAAACATCTGGGCTCCAGATGCTGAGCGCCCACCTTCGTGATCCCCCCTTGAGAATCCATGTCGACTTGACATGTGTCTGCAGCGGTGTTGCCCTCCTGAGAGCGGCGGTCTCCACTGTGGTGTCACGCGCCGCCGTAAAAGGCCACGCCAGCAGGCGCCGTCGTGATTTGCATATGGTTGACTCATGATCAGAGATGTTAATCAGCTTCAACGATTCTCTAAAGCCCTTGGCAGTTCCTCTGTGCTTTATTTTTTTATTTCTCTCTCCTCATTTAGCGTCTGCGTCGAGCCTCGGGAGCCATTTTAACTATGTAACTATCGGCTCCATTTAAAGCAGGAGCAAAATCTGTGATGCTTAATAAAAGTTTTCACAGGCTCGTGATTATCGAGTAAATACCGCAGTGTGCATTTAAAGTTGGGATGTAAATCCTCGGTTTCACAAACAGCTGCATGGCGAGCGAGTGAGAGCAGAGTTATCGGTACTCTGCACGTGACTCTGCTCATAATTGATGCTCCTGCCATGTTCTTTGTCAAGATTGATGCATTCCACACTCTCCCCTTTGTGACCTCGTTCTCCACACGACGCCATAATTGAGTCCCATTTCCACATTATGCTCTTTGTTCCCCTTTTCCACTCATTTTCAATCCCTGTCAAGAATTCTTCCCTGTGACATCGATGCAATGTCTCGATCCCCGGCTTTCTTTGTCACGGTCGAGTAACGGTCCTTTATTTCTGCTATAACATGATTTAGGTCGTAATTGATTGTCATTGGTGGATCAATGTAACAACGGAAATATGGATTTTTTTTCATGGAATCTGTGTATTTGATTGGATTTTTCTTTTTAGATGAGTGCAAGACTCGATATTGACTCTCTTAAAGGTGCAGTGTGTAAGATTTGTTGTGTTTTGAATCCATCACCTCACCCTCACCCTTCTGAACATGCAGGAGAAGCTATGGTAGACTTCAGCTGTCATTAAGACTCAAAAGATGTTGAATGCATCCACTTTTACTACTGTAAAAACATGGCGGTCTCCATAGAGAGAACCCCCTCCTCATGTAAATACATTGATGGGCTCATTAAAGGGAAATGGGGAAAAAAATTAACATTTAAGTGACTATAAATCGATGAAAATGTTGATATATATAATTGTTTTGTAATATCTTTAGAAGCGACAACAATGACAGGAATCTGACACACTGCATCTTTAAGCTCATACAGTTACATTTATTAGAGAGATGCTGATGAGTATTTTGTGTCCTGTGACTTTGAAGCACAAGTCAAAGCCTTTCGGCCTCAATGAGAAGTCGGTTCTTTTGAAAGTTTGACCTTCCTTGTCAAAAATTTGGGAACGTGCTCTGGTCGCTTGAAATAAAACACGGTAGATGCAGCAGATATAAACCCAATGGCCACTTCGTCCAGCGCACTCGTTCACCTGCTAGCTAATGCAAATAGAACAGGCCAATGCTTTCATAGATGTAGACGGTTTAATCCAAGTGTCCTAATCAGGGGATAAAGGTGATGTAAGGAAGAGTGGTTGTTGGCGCATGAGGGTTGGTCTGAGTATTTCAGAAATTGCTGCTGCACTGGAATTTGCTCACACACAAAGATAATGGAAAATGGACGGATTCCAGTGAGCTGCGGTTGAAGGTTCCTCCATGCCAGAGGTCAGAGGTCAGGAGAGTGGCCTGTCATCAGATTCCAATCTTACAGAGCAGCTTTAGGATGTGGTGGAATCAGAGATTTGCATCATGGATGTGATACAGACATAAATCTGCAGCAGCGGCAGGATGCTGCCATGTCAGTGGCCAGAATGGGTGAGGATTTTCATGAGTCTATGCAACACGGCTGTTCAGAGAGCAAATGACTGTTAAAGGTGCAGTATGTGGGATTTTAGTACATTTTTGCCACTTGCATCCGTAGAAATAGAATTACAAAATAATTCTATCATGCATTTTCAGAATGTATAATCACTTTCTTTTCACGTTACCCTAAAATGAGCCCTTCAATGTATATTTACATCAGGAGGGGGTCCTCCTGATGGGGGCAGCCATGCTAACCATCTTTTGCAACACTGAGGTAAATATATCATATATAAATATGGTGGTATTCCATGTTTCTAAATACGTTGGGAAGACACCTCAGTCAAAATGGGGGGACGATCGTGCCCTCGCCAAAGTGATGCTGCGAGTTTGGTTGAAAATCTCTGAAATGAACGAATATCAAATAGACCGAGGCAGAAGGTTTCGGTTTCACTTTGCAGAGGATTCTCTGCTCAGCTGAAAACTCACTCCCACTCCCAGTTGGGTTCTTCTCGTGTCTCTCGAGGTGCGAGCATGAAACACATGCCTTCCTTTCTCTTCGACAGCCTGCTCCCATGACACGAGTTCGTGGCTGTAGAATGATTCTAGTTTTTCATGCATTTGTGCAGAACAGGACCGGTGGATTAACGCGGGCTCCACACAGTGGGTGTTAAGCTGATGCCTCAAGGTCTGAGCTTTGAGAGGGAATGAAGGAACACGTCGAAGATTCTTTTGGGGAGTGAATTAAAGGTGCAGTGTGTAACATTTTGGTCATGTTTGTCACTTCTAAAAAATATTACCATTTCGTCACCCAACTAAAGCTGCAGTGTGTACGATTTTGGTCAATTCTGTCTTTTGTCTTCTATCTGTAGATCAAAAAAATGATATGCTGATATTATACAAATGTGTAATCACCTGAATGTATGACCTTGCTTTTTAAATAACTCTAAAATGAGCCCTTTAATGTATATTCACACCAGGAGCGGGTCCACCCTATGCGGCTGCCATGTTTTTACAGTAGCCCAGAGTGGACCTACTAAATATCTTTCGAGCTTTAATGACAACTGAGAGCCACCATAGGTTCTTGTGCATGCTCAAACGGGTGGGGTGAGGTGATGGATACAACATGCAACCTCACCACTAGATGTCACCAAATCTCACACACTGCACCTTTAACGTATATCTACATACACGGGGGCCTCTATTGGGGGCCGCCATGTTTTGATGGTAGCTCAGAGTGGACATATACTCAACAACGTTTGAGTTTGAATGACAACTGAAGTCTACCACAGATTCCCCTGCATGTTCAGAGGGGCGAGGGTGAGGGGATGGATACAACATGCAACCCCACCTCTAGTTCGACAAATATCACACACTGGCCCTTTAAACCCAGTGGGAGGACTTTGTTGGAACACGCTCTTTCCACCACCATCGGGCTACTTTGGATCCTCTCCCCGTTCTCTCTGCGTTCGGGACTCATCCGACCAATCAAGCTCAATCTGCTGCGGCTGCACTACAGAGCAGATCAGAGAGTCCCACAGTCATCAGATTAGGCCTCTCGTGTTGTGTCCAACAGGGACCACTGAGGGAGAGTTTCAGGGGGAGAGAAGGCTCTCTCTCTCTCCCTCTCTCTCTCTCTCTCCACCCACCCCCCACGGGGCCACAGTGTCAGAGCCGGAGCCCGCAGTTCTGCAAGGGTGGAGCGCAGCCTGCTGATAAAGGCTGGAGCCACAGCAGTGTGGTGGTGGTGGAGGTGCTGGGTTACTTTTCACCTCGGAGCTGCTGCAGAGCAGTTTCAGCGGCATCTTAAAAAAAAACGCCGGCAGGCAGAGCCCCTTTGAATTCACCTCGGCGGCAAAGGGGGGACTACTTGAATGGCGCGGGAGCAGATGAATGCAGAGCGAATTTGAAATGAGGCGACGGCAGTGGAGGGCGATGGAGACGCCTCCATATGCATGACTCTGCCCCCTTCTCCTATTCTTGTCTTGTGTTTAAGGTTTTGATAAAGCTTCCCCGGCTCAGCCACGTCTTCTCCCTTCTCCACCTCGGCCACAATGAGCCGAGTCGCGCCCCCCCCCCCCCCCCCCCGCCCCCCTCCGCCTCCCCCCCCCCCCCCCCCACCCCCCCACCCCCAATCGATTCGACAGTATTCAATGCTGAGAGCTGTCCTGGAGGACAGAGGGGAGGCTTAGGTCAGGAGAGGGAAATGGTTGAACAGATTTTTGAAATTTCTTTTATTTATCACTTACAGGCGCAGTGGATGTCAAATCCTACGCACTGCACCTTGGAGTCTTTCCATGCTGAAGACCCTCAAGTCCTCCAGCCCACACAGGGGGTTGTCTTAGTTTCGTGCGTTCAGACGATCCTGTCATACCAATGAATGGACCAATGACTCAATAGAAGATATTCATCATGGAGCATCCATTCTTAGCACATTGACCATGGGGCATTCATGTTAACTCATTACACTGGGAACACTTTAAACACTGAACAAATGCATTATCCTTTACTTAAGAAACGAGGGTTTTTTTTCACACAGAAGAACCGAGGTCTGTAACCCACAGAGACATTTCAAGGTCTCCTGCAGTGAATCTAGGTCTGCTTGAGCTTTGCCTTTGTGAGAGAAAAAAAAAAAAGAAAGAGAGAGAGTCCTCTCTCTCTTCCTCGAAGAAAAAGCAAGGGAAAGGTGTGTTTAGTGAGACTCGTTGTGTTAATTGATAATCAGGCTTCTAATCAGAGACGTGCTGTGGCCAGGCTGGTCACCTCTGCTCTCACTGGCTGACTGCTGATAGGCCACAATCTTCCCGCTATTCTCCCTACTCCTATTTATAAATCAAGCGCTCCTTCTCCACCATTGAACTTAATATTGAACCAGTAATACAATGTCACTGCGGTAGAGGCACAATTGTTCCCTGATTTCAGTTACAGGCAAGTGATGAGCCTTGAGTCTGACTCACCTACTCTGCTGTTGAGTCTCCACACTCGGGTTGGATTCTTTAAGTTAGAACTAATGGCATCCAGTGTTGAAGACCCCCGTGACTCACCCGTCCCTTTCATGCAGGTAGGAGAGCCCATGGCAGCCTTCAGTTAAAGGGGGCCTGTTATGCCCATTTAAGGGGCTTTCTATTTGTTCTTTAGCCTCTATTATGATGATAAACTGTCTTCATAGTCTGAAAAACGCTTTGGTTTTTGGAAACGAGCCCTTACAAATCTCAAGAATTCCTTTCCAAAGGGAGAAACAGGACTTAAGCCCCCGCCCCCCTCCAGAAACCTCACTATCTCCTGATTGGCTGATCGGTAGGCGATCCCAGATTGGCTGAAAATTTAGGCTAGTCCCACCCTCTAAGCAAGCACGTTCCACCCTCACAGGTGTGCTCCTCCACTGCCAAACATAAACATTGAAAGGAAAATGAATCGATTCAAACTGACCAGGAATATGAGAGCGGGCAATTTTTTTTTTTGTAGTTGCTCAGAAAATGTAGCTATATATCATATATTTCTGTTGTAAATACTCTCTAAAATATAGAATGTATGATTGTTTTTTGCACGAGGAGGAAGCACCAAAAGCATCGTCTCATAAATCACAACCTGTGCATGTGTTACTGCCCCTTTAAGTCGGGTGGCAGTTGCTAGGCATTTTTTCCGGTGAGCAGAAAGCTGACAGGAGTGAGCATCTTACCTTGGTACCGATCTTTGCGAGTTCCTCTCGACTGATGCATCGGTGTACGTAGATGCTGAGGAGGAAAAAAAAACAATTTTTTTTTTATAATAATAATAATAAACTTTATTTGTATAGCACATTTCATACAAACATTGCAGCATCGGCTCTCTCTCTCCACCCTCCACTCTCTTTAATGTCTGGAGCCTCTGTTCGTGCGCATTATGAATCTTGTGTTGTTGTTAATTGATTTATTTCTTGATAGCTGATTGGTTCAGGCTAATATGGTGTTGAACCGGTGTCCGGCCGGCAGAAAATTCGCACAGCCCAGTTTCACCTGAGCGTGTTGAATGCGTGGTGTTTTTCGTGAACAGTAGAGTTAATGTAAGTATGTTTCAGTATGAGCTGTATGCGAGGGAAACAGTTTGTTTTGAAATGTTTATGTGAATTCTTGTTTTGTGTGCTGTGAGTTATCGTGGCTATTAAGAAAAGTAAAATGGACACTTTAAAGCAGTGACTTTTTTAGGTATATTAAGATGGACCTCTGTTATGGACTCGATGAGTAATTATCTTGCGTGGCTGTGTAGGCTGTTGTTTTTGGAGTCCTTCGAGTCGGTCCTCGGTTCCTTCTGCTGTCACCATTCTGCATCTTCATCCCGGTTACCACTCACTTTCGGAGGGGGAGTCCTCCATGTCCGCATCTCCGCCTTCTCCCCATTGTAATACTCACCTTGGACACTCACTGTAGGAGTGAGATTGCAGTAAATCTACATTAATGGGCTCATTTAAGGGTCATTTCAATTCATAATACAATTAGATGATTACGAAAATATCAGTATGTAATTGTTTTGATGTACATTTTTCTACCAATAGGTGGCAAAAGTGACAAAAATGACCAAAACCGTACACACTGCACCTTTAAGGTGTTGTGGGGATCCAAATGAGAGCATAATATACAGTATGTTTCATAGATTGTTTTGTAGTTGTATTTTCTTCCTTATTTAACGTTGACTGTATATTCCGAGGCGACGGCAGCCCCTGAAGGCACGAATGACTGATGATGGTGTTTTTTACTGTATGTGTCGGAGAACCTCTTCATGCCATATGCCAGAGGCTGATTGGGTCTCAGAAGACCTTATTCATGATGATCCCACCTTCTGGTGTGAATTGAACTGTGCCCACGTATATATACACCTTCACTTTCACCGTTTTTTATATCTGCCACACGCAGACAAAATAATATGTCACCACTTGTATTATGCAGGGAGGTTTTAAGAGCACAGGACGGGAAATTGCACAAGCATTCAACCCCCACGGACCTGTGAGAGCCCCCCCCTTTTATACACAAGCACAAAAAGGAAAGACCTATGGTGCCTGCACAGCTACTGCCAGGATGAGTGTCGAGCGAAGGACGGCGTCCACGCCGCTTTCACAAAATTCCGTTTGATGAATATTTCCATTTTTGCCGGGACAATCTAAGCCACTATTTCACACCACGCCTGCAGAAAAACATCAGCTGCTATTTGTTAAAGATTGCGGTTTTAGAGACAGGCTATAAAAACAGAATCTGCTGTGGTCATTTATCACTACCGTCATAAATAGTAAAATCCTCCAAGGCACTGTTCCATTTGGATTTCCCTTGTTTATTGATTTACGCATGGAATCTATTTTTTAATATGTGTGAACTGATGGACAAAGTAACATAGACTGAAGAGTTCACAGCCATAATTATGTACCTGCAGTGTGCCATTTCCTTTACATACATTTAGTAGGCTATTACTGTCAACATCTTAAAGGTGCAGTGTGTACAATTTCGTAAAAAAAAAAAAAATTACTTCTAAAAATATTACTAAACAATTACATATGGGCATTTCAATGAATTCATAATAAGGGAACTGTATTGGTTTTTTTCCCCAATCCCCTTAAATGAGCCCATAGATATATATTTACATGAAGACCGTGTCCACTCTATGGGGCCCGCCATGTTTTTTACAGTAGCTCAGTAGCACATTTTATCATGTGCCATGTGCAGAATGGATCACATCCAGCACGTGTGCTTTTTATGTATATCCTTTGTGTAGCTGAACTGAAATGATGCAAATTGAAAGCTTATTATGGGCTGTTTGTACGGGGTCACACTGTTTTCTGCTCTCAGTTTATATGTATTCGAAAGGTTTTTCCGGTGTTTGCTGAACAGGGTTATCGCTGTATTGGTGGCTGAGAGCCTTCATTTAAATGATCTGATGTTTGATACCTTACTGCTATGGGATCATTACACCACATCGGGTTTGTGTATATTTTATTTTTGTGTCTGTGGATGTGTGATTGATGGAGTAGCCGGATGTACCCGTGTCGTGAAAGTCTCTCGCAGGCTCCTTGCAACATGACATTTCTGACAAATACGTGACCCTTGTTTTGAATTATTAGGATTCAAACCACCCATGTATGTCAGAGAATTGCACAATGGATTATATATATATTTTTTAAATACGTTTCTGGGTAAGAACATCCTGAGTGTGTGGTGGAGACAGACTGAGACATGGTCCCTCTTTAAAAGCCTCCCATGATGTATTGTAATGGCAGAGAGGAAACGGGGAAGAAAGAGGAGGTGATGTATGAAACCATTATGTCCATAACACCTAAATACTTAGCTCCGCTGCATTATGTGCCATTACCGCCATTACACTATATGCTCCGGGCTCCTTATTGATGGAGAGAGAGATAGGAGGACAAAGGAAGAGGAAGGGGAGATAGAGGGAGCGGAGTGGGCTGACCTGTGTAATAGAGAGGTTACATCATGCATTACTAATAGGAAGAAGAAGGGCTCGCTGATCAATCTCCACAGCCCAGCTCCAGCGCTAATAAAGGAAGTTAAGTGTTGTCTTTACCCGCAGATTAACATTGAAGTGGATGTAATGTCGTAATATACAGTGTTGTATCTATGTAGGATGCATATCGTTGACCTCATTGGGTGGAGCGTCTTCCTGCAGACACGCCAAGTAGATGAGAGGTGATGTCAAAAGTCATTGGCCGCCGTTGTGTTGAAGCTGAAATTGCAACTGTCTTTGCTGACCTGACAATCAAGTCAACAGCAGAATAGAGCCTCCATCTTTATTATAATCACTTGAATGGCAAGAGTGTGTGCCGCCTCTTGTGATGTCTTGATGAGGTCATTTTTATTTTTGAAGTAGAAAGCTGTCGTTTAAAAAAAAAAATCTGCACAGATCCTATGTCCATTCCTGGTGGTAGGTGGCGGTAGTGCACCTATTTGCCTCAATGGACTTACAAGCTGTGATCATATTAGAACAGGGGTGGGCGATTGTTTTATAGAAACATAAGAAACCCATGTCGTTAGCGGGGCCAAACAAACCTTGTTATATCAAGAACCGTCGTTATCATTTGATGAAATTATTGAATTATTTTCTATATCAGATTTATTTGAGTAACAATTACCCCGAACACCATCTCATCAAAAATGGGATCAAATGGATGTCAGAACAACATACTCGATAATCAGTAATTATCAAATGTGGGTCGGGAAAATAACATTCCGCACAAAAAACAAATACAAACAGCTGGAGTGGGGGTAGTTTTCTAAAGTGGGTCTTTTATTTTGAAGGCTACCAGACGCAGCTGTGCTTCCTCGCACGTCAACATCAAGCAAGTCAGAATCACACACACAGGAAATGGAAACGTTTTAAAATGACAGCATATTTTGGCTTATGTTTGAATGAAACAAAGCAGCTCGTACTCAACTCAGCAGGTCACATTGAACAACGGTGTGGAATGTGGCCTGCAGGCTGTGATCTCCCCAGGTCTGAAGTAGGAGTTTATGGTCTGTGGGAGACACAAATAAACACTGAACTAGAACGACCAACAAACCACTGTCCTCTGTATCCAAGTAGTCTCGGCCCGCCAAGGAAACTTTACGGAAGCCTCCGAGTGGAGACACAATTTGAGTTTGGTCACCATCAAGTTTGAGATGAAAAGACATGATCAAATCACGCTGAGGAATCACTGCGTGAGCTCCGGAGCTGTTTTGTCCTTTTAAATTACAAAAACAAAATGAATTATCCAGCTGGTGACTCCAGGCAATTTGACTTCCGTCCTAATCACAGTTTATATTTGGATGAGGCATCGGGTTCCTGCAATTTAAAGACAAGTTAATGTTCCGTGACGCACTTTTCAGGTTTCATTTCCCCAACAATGACTCATAAGAAATGAAGTATCGAGTTTGATAATGCGATTTCTGTAAACAGACTGTAATATTAGCTACAGTCATGTAATAAAGTATTCGATGGCAACCACAAAAATAATTAGAGCAGAGCAAGATGTGAGGTGACTAAACAGGTCATGGCTGTCTCACGCTGGATTAATAAACGGACTGTTTGCTGAGCGCATTTCTAAGATGGTCCCTCAGGTGAACCGTGGGGTTGACGAGCAATACTGCCAGGCAGGGGCAATGTGTAAATACGTGAGATGGGGGCTGATGGAGGATCTTCAGTGGAGGAGCAGATGAGGTGAAGGAGGTAGTGAGAAGGAGAGGAGGAATAATCTATGAAACCAATGGAGAGACTCATTGCAAATGCAAGTAGAGGAGAGATGTGAGAATGTGTTTTTAGCAGATACAGACCTGCAGTGTGAAGGTTTCATCAGATGATCATTAGCACGTTTTATCTCAGGAGGATCCTCATGAACTGCAGTTGTCTTAATGGCACTGGGTGTCTGTTGCTGTGACGACTAGTTTAGGTGTAGTGAAGCCATTTCCAGGTCAATGAAGACAACGGCATTTTTGGGTAACAATCGATAGGCAACCTCTGGTGCAGATGGATGAAACGCACAAGGACCTAGAAAAACGTGCAGTTCATAGGGTAGCCACCAGGGGCTGACTCCAAAAGGGACCAAATCCCCATGAACCCCCATGTTAAAACGAGCAACTTTAGAGGTGAATGCAACATATTTAAAGGCTGTTACAAACTTCAGTTTTGGCTTCAATCAGTCACATGTTTTCTCGGGGTTGAATCTTTTCCCAACTCGCTTATTTGTATTTGATTGACATTTGAAATTGCGCATAATTAAGGGCGTGGTCTCTTGACTGACACCTGGGGCGACCTGGCACGTACTGCGGGTAACGCAACTGCACCATACATGGGCCCACCCACGTTTCTGAATGAACCGGGAACTAGAGGGAGTTCGGCATCGGCGAAACGGCGATGAGTGACTTGCCCACAATTTGCCTCAAAAGCACTCTGCAGAAACCTACGGGTGACTTTATATACAGTTGATATACATTAATGAAAGTAATGAAAATAGCTTCTGGGTCATAAAATGTATTGCAAATCCATTTCAGCTAAGTCTCTCACGTTGGACCTTCAAAATAAATTCAACCAGACAACTTTTTTCCTTCCATCTTTCCATCAGAGCCTCACATTTCTTGGCAGCGGGATGTTCCACCAGCACTGGCGTTCAAACCATCCACCCACTCTTCGTGAAGACCTCCATAGAGAGGAGTTACAGCCAGGTTGCACCATCCAAATAAACTCCATCTCCTTTCATCCACACAGCTGGAGGTATCAACCACGGACTTTGCTGGAAACCTGGTGGACGGGCCCACCGTCCTGCTGATCACTGTCATCGACCAGAACGACAACCGGCCCATCTTCAAAGAGACTCGCTACGCAGGCGAGGTCCTCGAGGGATCTCCCACAGGTTGGTCACATTAGCTGAAGCACTCTGGGTCGAGTTTGGCTTTTCATGGATTTGAGCAGCGCTGACACGCGCGCTGGATGCTGGGTGTTGCTTTGCACCCTCATTTTATAGGTATATATTTTATGGATATACATCTCATCAACCAATCGTTGACTGACGAACCCCTCACTGCCATATTGATCATGCATTGCAGCGACGGTAATGAACGTGGTCTTTCTACCACTAGTTCTTTTTGGTACACTGACCGATGATGCCAGTCAATGTACACGGCACGCAGGTCTTGCAGGACAGTCCATCTGTTGTCGTCTCAGTCTCGGGGGTCTGTTGGGGATTGGATGATGGTGCTGTACTCGAGTCCAATAATTATTCCCATGATGCTGAAGACCCCCAAAGAGTAACCCAACGAGAGTTGTGGCCTACTTTAAGGTGATTGTCGCACAGATGAAGCCGGTCATCAGTTCAGGGTCGGCAGATGCTTCTGTGCACATGTGGGGAAACGTCTTTTGGCTAGCTGCCAAGTTATCACTGCAATGTCCAGGCCAGCACCTTCACTATAGAGTCTTTAAAGATGCAGTGTGTAAGATTTGGTGACATCTAGAGGTGAAGTTGCATGTTGCATCCATCACCTCACCCACACCCCTCTGAGCATGCAACTTCTGTTGTCATTATAACTTAAACAATGTTTAGTACGTCCACTTTCACTACTGTAAAAACATGGCGGCCCCCGTAGAGAGGACCCCGTCCTCGTGTAAATATACATTAATGGACTCGTTTAAGGGTTATTGAAAACAATAAAACATTGACATGATTATAAATTCATGAAATATCCGTATGTTCATTGTTTTGTAATATTTCTAAAATCGTACACTGCACTTTTTAAAGTTGTCTTTGGACATTTTCTTTATTTTTGGGCCTGGATTTTTAGTTCACACGTGCATGATGCAGCGGGAGGTTCCTTCAAAACAGCCACAGGCAAATCCTATTGGCTCTTGTCTCTCCATCCTGCATCTAAAGTGTAAGGCTCTTCCATCCAGAGATGGAGAATTTGTTCCTATGCCGTGTCACTTGCGCGTTGGTTGATTACCACTAACGTCACAGACTCCTCCCCTTGACCACGGCCACTCACTCACGTCCTGGAGTGGATCTGTGGCGTTTTCCCAGACAAATTCCAACGAAGGCGTTGGGGTCTGCGGTGTCTCTGTTGCATCCAATTCATGATCACATCTATAGATAATGGGCAATACCTCTAAAGTCGCTCGAGTCTTCCAAGTGGAAGCTCCCATGCCGACTCCAGGCCTCAGTGAGCCAGAGGACGTGTTCCCTCTCATCACAACGCATTTCCTCAGAACTGTCTCTCCAATACCTCAGATGCTTAACCTCTCCGGAGCCATTATCTCTGCCGTTGTTGTCTCTCGGCTCATCAGAGCTCATGCGGGAAAGATTTTAATGGAGGACTCTGGTGTCCACCAATTACACTGACGAGCCCGTTTGCTCTGTAAAAAAACAAAAATAACAAAACAAAAACACTGTTGTTGACAGTGTGAAACAGACGAGTGACGAAGCACTGCACTCGTCATTGCAACCCTCTCATGGTCGAACGGTTCAGAATGAATGATTTTGAGGAGAGACATGCGACGTCTTTATGAAGATTCTTCACCTCTGGCTTCTGCTGTAAATCTTCTCCGTCTCCCACGTACACATGTCAGGAGCTTCTTTTCTGGTTCTCTGAGCTGTTGCCGGCACTGTCACTGTTACTTTGGTGAAGCAGGATTTGTAAGTGACATTTTCTGCCCTCGCTGGGACAGAATATAAATAAATGCTTTTTGAAATGAGCAGTATTTCTACAATATGTCAGGAAAGTTCATTCTTGTCACAACTATTTTCAAATCCGTACATTGTGTGTGTGTGTGTGTGTGTGTGTGTGTGTGTGTGTGTGTGCAGTGAAATTCAGTGTTTTTTGTTAATGTACAACTGTGGTGTAAACCAGTGATTCTCAACTGGTAATGCTATACCAGTA